>WYDI02027613.1:0-11897 GCA_009867235.2 Psittacus erithacus | reverse complement strand
AGGTTGGCATCAGCCCACCTCACAAGCGTGTCAAGGTCCCTCTGGATGGCATTCCTTCCCTCCAGCATATCAACCGAGCCACACAGTTTGGTGTCATTGGCAAACTTGCTGAACATGCTAAACATGTCTCTACTGCACAGCTATATAATTACGAAATTAAAACTTCACTTAAATTATCTTGGGTAATCAAATAGCAGGAATAAATAAAAGAGCCTGGTAAATGGTCAGCTTGAATAAGCAAGGTGGTTTTCCTATTCAAAGGCAATGTCCTGAGTTCCCTCCCATGTTTAAAACAGGTTTGATTAACAAAGGGTTTTGCAGTTCATGAGCAAAGCATTTTGATTAACTTCATAAAAAATGAATAAATCTTCTTTTGCAATAACTTGAAAATGCCAGGACTACCAGTGCTTTTCAAGGAGAAAACTGAGTCATTCAAGATTGGACTTCTTTCTTCTCCTGCCAGGAGGTGTTATTCAATGCCTTGAGCAGAGATAATAGCACAGGCCACTGGTACTAGATGTACTGAAGCAGTGATGGTGTCTTGTGAAGTATCACTGCTGTGTTAAACATGATAATTGGTAGGTATGAATGACACACTACCCAGCAGCATCTTTCATTAGAACAACTGGGTCAGAGCAGAAAACACTGTTAAACACTGCCTTGGTGGAACATGTGTAACAAATCACTGATGTGCAGCTGATATCTCAATGCAGGCAGTGCTGCCATGAAAAATTCTGCCCTGGCAGGTGTTCCACCTTGTCCTTCCTTTTTCCAAATAACAGAATCACAGCATCACAGAACAGTTGAGGCTGGAAGAGACCACTGGAGGTCAACTAACCCAACATCCCTGCTCAAGCAGTGTTACCTAGAGCATATTACTCAGGACTATATCCAGATGGCTCTTGAATATCTCCAGGGAAGGAGACTCCACAACCTCTCTGGGCAACCTATTCCAATGCTCAGTCACTCTCACAGTAAGGAAATCCTCTGCTTGCTTTCATGAAGAAAGGGGTAGATTTTGCTCTCCACTGGTGCCCCTGCCTGCAGTCCAAATATTTCCTTCCCCAGCTCAGGAAGGAGGAGTGCAAGTGGCAGCTCTTTTGAGTACATCCAGGAGATGTGGGAAGGAAATGCCTCTTCATTCCCCATCCTGCCTGAGAGAGCAATATAATAGTAGTAATAATAATAACAGCAATAACAATAATAACAAAAATAACAAACCATTAGGAAGTGCACAAGCCTGTATGAGAACACATCTAGCATTTTTCAAAACCATAGGAGAAAGCTAAGCAGAGAATGGACAGATATTGAAGAGCTGCAAAGAAACAGGGAGAGAGAGGCAATAAGAACATTTTCCTCATTGTAGCAAATTTATTGGTAAAAAGATAATATTTACATGCAGTGACTGATTTTCTACCAGCAGTGCAATAAAGGCCGAAAGGACCAGCTTAAATAAAATATATTAAACAAAAATAAGCCAATGGTATATTACATCTCGCATGACAATTCTTCTCAGTCTCTATAGTAATGTCAAAACAGCTCTAAAGATCTATGTTATTGCCAAAATATTCCGCTCTAAAAAAAGCAAACTGTTTTATCATCCCTCTCTTAAAACGTCTTCTTGAATGTAGGGACTCTTTAGGGTCAGATGGATTCAGTTCATCTTGCTGGCCAGACAGGTGTCTCTGTTCATTCCCTTAGGTCAGCACGTGCCCACAAAATACTTGATTCACAACTGCTGATCTGACCTGTGCACCTCTGTTCAGTAAAAGATCTATCAATGCCTCTCCAGGCAGAAACTGCTGCAGTTTTAACCAGAGGAAAAACCTCTGATTAAACAAACACCAATGAAGAAATCCAGTGGTGACTGCATATCAAATGATTTATTCCTCAGCAATCTAGTAAAGAAATGAAAAGCTGCTTCCTACCCACTGACAGAACTCAAAACTTGAATAGTGGAGACTTAGGTTAAATACAAGGAAGAAATTCTTCCTTATGAGGGTGGTGAGGCCCTGGCACAGGGTGTCCAGAGAAGCTGTGGCTGCCTCATCCCTGGCAGTGTTCAAGGCCAAGTTGGATGGGCTTCGAGCAAACTGGTATAGTGGAAGGTGTCCCTGCCTGTGGCAGGGGGTTGGAACTGGATGAGCTTAAGGTCCCTTCCCACCTTAAGCATTCCATGATTCTACGCTTCTAATTACACCTCCAGGAACTGGTACAGGTTGAACACAGGGAGGGATGGATCTGTTACCTGTGACTAACGTGTTATCAATGGGAAGACGATGGTTTTAGTTCTCCTGACCTCTCTTCAAAGCTGCTGCCCATTGTGATTCAGCTGGGACATGTCACTGAGCAGCAAGTGCTTCCTAAAGAGAGGCTCATGAAGGTGCTTCAAAAGGGACCTTTCCAGGCTGGTCTTTCACCTGCAGATTCCATCAAGAACCAGCTCTTTCTCAGAGTATGCCCCAATACTCTTGAAACCACAGAGACTATTTGCATTCACTCAAAAAACCTGAAGGTGGCAGGCAGCTGGCATGGACTTGCACAATACCTTGCTCCTGTGCCTCCTACCATCCTTCTCACCTCTTTATCAAACACATCTAGCAGGTGGTGAACAGCCAGTCTAAGGAAGATGGGGCACTGGTTTAGCTTATATTGTTGCAGCTACCTTTGGTGGAAGATGCTCAGCTAAACAAGTCAATCTGGCCTACAGTGTATAAATAACAGAATTCCTTATTTATAGCAAGCTGCCCAGTTGTGATGTCTGCAACAGCATTTCCTACTGCTTCTTGTGGGGTAGGAGATCAGCTCCCATGCTTATAGACACCAACTTGTCTGTCATTCATTATAGATAACAAAACTAGTATTTCCTTGTGCTTCTGGTAACAGCTCTGTTAACAGATGAAGACATTTGGAAAAATTTATATTCAGCTGCAGAAGTCAGTGTCTTTTAAATAATCTGGTCTGCTTCCATTCCTTTAAATAAACTTGCATTATTCATAAATGTAACACCAATCCCATGACTTAAGTGCTATCATATACTGGAATTAAATCATAACAATTCAGTTCTGGGGGCTTGTGGTTTAGTTGAGACTTGAAAGGACTTGGTAATACTTGCCTTTGTCACCTCCCAGCAGCACCAAAATACATCTGGGCATGGAGCCATCAGACTTAAGAAATAGCAGCTAGCACAGAATTTTGCTGTATAAGCTACTCTAAGTTCCTTATTAAGCTCTCTAGCACAGAATGTTTTAGATTAACTTCCATATCCTTGAAATCATCAGTGGTCCAGCTCTAAAAACCTAAAACATCACCTGGAGGATGATCACTATGCTTGACTACTTCATTCCTCAGGCACAGCAAAACTTGCCTGTGCAGGATTGAGTATTTCCTTGAAGACTGCTCTGTGGCTGCAGACCAGATCTGTGCAAAAGCTAAAAGCCATCCCAAATTCAGTATCTCTATTCAGAAAGCAAGGTGTTCTTCTAGGTGATTTCTCTCTGATAAAAACATACATCACAGCAAAAAAAACCCCATATCTGCACAGTGTATCACCAATGAAAATGCTGTGTTCGAGTTATTAAGGAAGGAAATAACTACAAGCGTCAATACAGTATTGAAGAGCTTAGGTACTGACAATTATTATTGGTGACCTGAAAAAACAAAGCAAAACAGAATGGGTGACACCCAAGCTTTTTATGCCTGTCCTTGTTTTCTTCCTCAGGACTCCTCTGTTGTGTAGATGTAGAAAAGGGAATCACTCTTATCCTTCCCTTGTTTATCCCATGAATTAGGTGCCCTGTATTTAGCATATACATGATTCACCTTTCAATTTTTACCTGCCAAAGTAATGGGTGCTGTGGACACTCGATGTGAAGCCGGAGAAATGGGACCCAGACTAAGCAACCTGGTACTGCAGGAGAGACTCACAGAATCACAGAATGGTTTGGGTTGGAAGGGACCTTAAAGCTCATCCAGTTCCAACCCCCTGCCATGGGCACAGACACCTTCCACTAGACCAGGTTGCTCCAAGCCCCATCCAACCTGGCCTTGAACACTGCCAAGGATGGGGCAGCCACAGCTTCTCTGGGCAACCTGTGCCAGTGCCTCACCATCCTCATAGTGAAGAAATTTCTTCCTAATGTCTAACCTGAATTTCCCCTACCCCTTGTTCTATCACTACAGTCCCTAATGAACAGTCCCTCCCCAGCATCCCTATAGCCCTCCTTCAGATACTGGAAGAGATCTCCACTCAGCTTCTCTTCTCCAGGCTGAACAGCCCCAACTTTCTCAGCCTGTCTTCATAGGGAAGGCGCTCCAGCCCCCGATCATCCTTGTGGCCCTCCTCTGGACTTGACTCCTGGGTTGTTGGAGTGCTACACAAAACCTAGCTCATGCAGAACTTCTTTATTCTACACAAAATGTAGCTTATGGGAGTACTGGTGTGTGCAGTTGTTAGGGGAAGAATAATGAAACATTTCTTCTTTCCTAGTGATAATTTTGCAGCATCTTTCACTGTTTTATTGGAAGAGTGAACGTTTTGAAGTGGTTTCACAGCAACAATCAGCACACTTCTATTACACTGCTATAATTGTGATACGCTATATAATATTTTTACAGCATTTCAAGATAAGAAACTTTTTTTTTCTGAACTCATGATTGCTTTCAATGGAAAAGTGCCTTGGCATTATTTAATTCTCCAGCTGTTGAGGATGTTTCTCTGAGTGCTGTGCTGTACTGCATTGAAAATAGAAAATGGGAAGAGATGCAGCTTTCAGGGCTCACTCTGACATTAGCAGTCAAAGCAGCAGGCAGACACCTGACATTTCTCTTGAGAAAGGGAGAGTCGCCATGGTTTTGTAGGCATAAAGAGTGAGATATGAATGGGGACCATAACTTTTAATTACTTTGCTTTGTAAACCAAACTTTGATGTATGCTCAGCCTGTGTCACGCTTGGAAGGTTTTTTTGTGGGTATGGCAAGTTACAAGTGCAAGGCAAAAAAGCAGCAACATTTTGTTTGAAAAGGAGCTGGTGTGTTTTACTGTATCAGCTTTGGAGGCACGCTTTCGCGTTAACCCTTAATTACCTAAAATACAGGCATGTGATAATTGTAATTATCCTTTGTCAGCTAATATCTCACTTAACTATTTTATACTTGCATTAATATTCTACTGCCTCCTTCTTATCAGCCCACTTTGTTTTAAACAGGAAACATTTCATATGGTGAGGGACTGAAATAATCCCTGGGTGTGAAGATCCTGAACGATTTGGTTGCATGGCATGAAATGGAAAAAGCATAACATTTCCCTCAGAGTGATTTTCACAGGAAAAAAAATGGCAATTTGATGAAAGTATTTGGGCCAAACACATTCAGTGCAGCCCGAGATTTCTGCAGAGTGTGAAAACATTTTCTCCTTGGGTTGCCCAACTCCCCTGCTGCCGCAGGGAAAGGCTTGTGGTCGCCCTGGTTTCCTGCAAAGTCCCTGCCTACCTTTGAATAATTTGGTTATTGGAAGCAGCCCTGTTCCCTTAAAAATCATGCAGGGCTTATTACTTTTTCCTGTATTGTACCACTGCAACGTAAGGAATGCAGTAGGCTGAACTAGACTGCAGAAGTGAGCTAACAAACAGTATATAGCACCTCTGTTAGGGGACATTATTCTTCGCTCATGTCAGCATCAATTTGCTTGGAGTGAGTATGTCAGGGATCTAATGACAAATCTCTGTGGGTCTGCCTCTCCTCAGAATTAAATTTCCCTTCTGAGGAATATAAAAAGCCTGCACCAATAAATACAGCTGTTTAAGAAGACTCCCAAATGTATGTGAGACAAGCAGGTTAGGAAAGTGCGCAATATCTGCCAAGGTATTCCAGCTATTTTACTAGCAACTTTAGAAACAGTTTATGAATTTAGATAAGAAAAACATGCATTTTTGTAGCAAAAAATAGCTTCAAAATTACAAAGCATTCAAACACAGGGCTAACTTCAAACAAATCAATGCTCGCATGAAACTGCAGCCTAAAGCGAATCGTGTAATTCATCTCTGTTTGTTGCTTTGCTTTTGGATGTGACACCTATCAATGCAAGACACCAAAATCAAATGATCCACTGCATTAAGAGGCTTTTCATCCTTGGGAATGCCTCTGAAACAAATGGGTATAACAGTGGGGAATAACACCCAGCACATCAGCTGTAAAATCTTGTTTCCATTCAACCAAGCAGTCCTTTTGATGTTAATATCAGTAGGATAAAGATTTTGCCTTCTTTCAAACTGTGATCCCAACCAGACAAACCAGGATTCTCTGTCCTCAAAGTGGAATTATGCCCTGACTGCCATTGTGAAAACCGATTCCCCTTCAGTGGCAACTTCTCACTTCATCTTAATCAGTTTTTCTCTGCAAGCCCAGAGTTGACTTTTCCCACACTTTATGTCATTTAATTGATTTTATTCATTTATTTATAAAGCAAGGCTTCCCAAAGGCTGAATTCCCTTATGGCCATTTTGAGAAGCATGTGTATGATGAATGGAAACCTCTTGCTTTTTGTACTGGAGTGCTTGGGACAGCCAAGTCACTCAGTACTGTGTTGTCTTTCTTTGTGGGTTTATTGGATTCATTCTGTGTAAAGGTGGTGATGTATACATTAATAGGAAAAGCCACCACAGATAATATACGTGGTCCAATATCTGACTTCATGTCAACTCTGTAATATGATGGAGGCCAAGATTTTATTATCCATTTTGAATGCATAATAGTTATTTTTTTAATTACTATGATTTTTTAAATTCTTGCTATAACTAAATGCTGAATGAGGGCTGAATGAATATTCTTGTGTCATAGCACCACTGCTTCAGACCACTTCCAAACCCTCAGCTGGATCACTCTGCTGCTGTAGTTTCCACACAGGCTTCAGTGAAGAAGTCGGGCAGAAATTACAAATAACCTTGTGAGATAAGCAGGAAAAACACATGAGGAATTCAAGATCAGGTTTAGTGGACATGTTTAGCTTTCAAGAATGAAAAGAAGATGGACTTGACAATAACCAAGCATTGTTGAAAAGATCAGCCTCATACATAGGTTTAGAAGTTATCCCAGTATCATGAACGAGCCCCTCCATCCATAGTTATTTTATCATTGTCTCTTTCAGAAATATTGGAGAAGATTAAGTATTGGTGATTATTAGAATAAGGAAAACATAAAAGTGTATTAAAGACACAGAAAAGGTATTCCAAAAAGCCTTTAGGGCTTCAGATATATCTATGTATGCTGGTTAGAGGGAAATTAAAGGCCGAATAGAAAGCCATATAGCACATTTTTAAGATGGATGAAGCCAATTTGGCCTCGGGACAGAGTAGGAGCTTCATTATTTTACAGGAAATTTGGAGGAAAAAAGAGAACTTACATGTGATTTCTCACATGCTGAATTTTCTTGTGTTATAACACCACTCCTTCAGGCAATGGTGAGATCCTGCCACGGGCAGGGACACCTTCCACTAGACCAGGTTGCTCCAAGCCCTGTCCAGCCTGGCCTTGAACACTGCCAAGGATGGGGCACCCACATCTTCTCTGGGCACCCTGTGCCAGCGCCTCAGCACCCTCACAGGGAAGAATTTCTTCTTAATGTCTCATCTCAATCTTCTCTCTCCAGATTTCTTACAGGTCTCCTTTAGGTATTGAAGGCTGCTATAAGGTATAAGCTTCCTTTAAGTTATAAACTGCTAAAAGGTTCCTTTATTGACATCTCCTTCCCCCCTCTCCAGTGTGGTTTCCATTATTATAAGGGAACCCAGAGGAGGAGCTGGGAAGCTGAAGGCAGCTAACTGAAGTTAAAACATTCCCATCTTGCTCTTGTTTGACAAGTGGGTACAGTTTGTCTCTCACAGCGCAATACACCTCAAGAATATTAATTGGCAGGTTTGGGGAATTAGAAGGCTTTTATTTGTGACAGGTGGCCATTGCACACAAATGTGAGAAGAAACCATCCAAAAATAGTTACTGGTTGCTAACAGACTGGCAAAAGGTTTCAAGGGAAGCAGCAAAATGTGGTGGCTGCGGACACAAGCCAAGCCAGGATGCTCTGCCAGCAGGAGAACAACCATCCTGTTCCTGGAGTTAGCGGAGCCGTGTATTTTAGTGATGCTGTTTTCCTTCCTTTCCCATCCTACTTGCACTATTCACTGTGGCTGTGCTATAAATAACTCAGGGGAGTGAAAGCTGTTTTCAGTCCAAGGTACATATGCAGGAAATCTCACCCAATTCAGATATGTTTCTTGAGCTGAATGATCTTCCCACCAGAGGGCAAACTTGTGAAGGTGACTCTCACCTTTTGAGCTCGAAGCAAAATGGGCAGTTATAAATTTATTAACCTTGCTTCTGGTTTCACTGACAATGTAGGGATCGTTGTGATGAGTATTGTGGTGAGTGTTACAGAGGTAATCTCACTCTCCTTCTCTTCAATGAGCAATGTCTGCTTCCTGTTGAACAGACAAAGCCTGGGGATTTCTAGAGGATGCTTCTCAATGCTTTCTAAAAGGGGGAAAGGTCTACACCCATAGACCTGAGTGGATTTATGCAGACACAGAGCACAGTCTCAGTCCTTTGACATATCTCCACTTTAAAACATCATCTTTGAATATCATCTGTAAACAACCCCAGAAAACCGTCCTCTTATTGCTAAGAACTGTACACAAACAAGAAGCAAACAAGAAAGCCTGTTTACTGCAGCCTCTACATAAATACACACAAGGTTGAGGCCTGAATATTTTTGAAGGTCTTTTTTAGTGCTGCGTTCTGTGTGGTTCCCTTTCAGTGTGTGCCTGGTGCAAGTGTGCGTGTGAGTCACAAACTGGTTTTAGATATCAGAAGCCTTAGGGGCTCTATATGTATTTGCTAGCCGCAAGTTCTGTAGACTTAGGGAAATGAGTGTGGTCCTTTCAGCCTGGTGTCTTGGGGTTCATTTTCCAGTACATATTATTATGGAAATAATAATATTATGGACATATTATTCACCTAATAAGAACGCAGGTTAGAGGTAACTTCTCTGGTCTGAAACAGGGTCACCATATTATCCCGTTGTTTTGTTCTGCAAGAACCATAGTGCTATGAAGGGTCTTGCATTCACCTGCGGACCTGGCTCTTGTCTTTCTTTTTCCATAGATTTGGTCATGTCTTAAAGTTAATTTCAGGCCAATTGTAAATATTGTGCATATATATACACACATATATAAAGACTACATATAAAGATATATACATACATACATATATATATATATAAAGAATCAGCAGCTCTGTACATTTTGTGTATCCATAACTTGCTCAGTATAGGGAAACTGCTGGTGGCAGTTTGAGCCAGTGCCTGCTGTGGTGCTCACCTGTGCAGAATTCAGTTTAAGGTTTCTAGTAGGGATTTGATATTCCTCATTTCAGTCCTGGCTTTTTAATAATGCCTTTTAATTTTTTAATGTGTGCTCATTAATAAGGCATTTTTAATAAAGTCCACTCTGAAGACTGAGTTTCAAGAATCAGTAGAAAATATTGAGAAAGGGAATCATTTTGATATTGGAATATGTCTGCAGTCCCCACTGAATATCCAGCCACAGAAATGCACTGGTGTCCAGGTTGATATTTAAGGCTGTATCAGAGAAAGCTCTAGCTGTTACGTGGCATGGGTGCTTGGAGCAATAAGGTAGCCCATTAATACAGATCAACCATTTTCTCTATGGACCATTTCCTAAGGCTTTCCAACAACCAACAGAACCCTGCTTGCCCGTTCTTCTAATTTTTGCCATAGATGCCTGTACTGTGTATAGCTGACCCAGTGGGGAGGACACAAAGGAAGTTTTCGTGAGGCATAGGCAATCATCATTAGGACCTGAGGCATCAGCCTTACTCCAGGAGAGACACTGGGAACAACCAGCATTAGCAGAGGTTTCCAGTGAGGGAGGAGAAGGAAAATAGCACTGAGGCAGGAATGGGAAAGCACCTGTGCTGGAAGTAATAACAGGAAAGAGGAGAGCACATGGTCAAGCAGCGAGAAGCGGAAAGTAATGCTCCTGCATGATTTGTTCCTGTTCTATTTACTCTTTAGCTGTCTGCCTGCCTCTTCCTGCAAAGAGGAACATAATGTACTATGGTAAGTGTTGAAAGGAGGAAAATATGTCCTTGAGGAGTGAGTAGATTCAAAGGGAGCTCTCTTCTTTGCATTGCAAATCACAATGGCATATACAGCTCTTGAATATAAGATCCATTTTAATAAACCTATGGAGTACATGCAAATGCCTTTTTTAATGTGGTCAGATTTCTCAAAGCATCTTTATAATTTATTCAGTCCATTTTCCAAAATCTTTCTAAAATGATTTCTTAAATAGAAAGTTATGTTCCTTTTCTTACCAGCTCTTAAGTAGGTGGCTCTAGTTATTCTGAATTTGCTAAGGAAGTTGCTGGGGGACTATTACAAAATGAACTTTCCAGTTGGTACGAGTATTCTGTGTTGGTTACTTGTATTAGTCACCAGTCATAGCCCAACTTGACAGTGCTTGAGCATACATTAACCTTCTCACTCCTGATGGGATATTGGGAAGTTACAACTACGTATCTCAAAACAGCCGTAAATGCTTATGCTTTCTGAAGAAACATGAATTACATTGCAGTGATCAGCATTTTCTGGAGAATGTTTTTTATCCATTAATGTCATTTCATGAAGTTTGAGGACTAATAAGAGGTGTTCAGAAAACAAAACACTCTCAGTAAGAAAAATGGTATAATTTCTGGAGTTCTGTGCGTTACAGGATGTTTTTGCACAGAATGGTAGAGAGTTGACCTTAAAACAGCTTATTCCTGAAGTCTGCTCCTCTTAAACAAAGCATATATTTCTGTTTATTAGCTTCACCTGCATGTCTTTCTAAGTACAATTGCCTTATAAACTCCTATTCTCTAGAGATAAATACAGTGCCCCTATAAGGCTGTGCATCTTTCAGATGGAGGAGGTACCCTGTTGTCTCAGATGCTTTCATTAATTATTTAAATGTTTGACCAGAAATGGTTCTAGCTTCACAATTTCCAATTAGTGGCATATTTACAGCTTGTAATGAGCATTAAGTGAACTATGTTAAGCCACAAATCCCTACAGGCTTCTTAGCTCTTTCACTACAGTCCCAGGCACTGTATGTCTCATCATTGTTACCTAATGAGCACCTTACAGTGAAGCTGTGATGAACTTATCATAGAATCACAGACTGGTAAGGGTTGGAAGTGGGGCTAAAGCTCATCCAGTTCCAACCCCCTGCCACAGGCAGGGACACCTTCCACTAGACCAGATTGCTCCAAGCCCTGTCCAACCTGGCTTTGGACACTGGCAGGGATGGGGCAGCCACAGCTTCTCTGGGCAACATGTGCCAGTGCCTCAGCACCCTCATAGGGAAGAATTTCTTCCTAATGTCTCATCTAAATCTCCCCTCTGTCAGTTCAAAACTATTCCCACTTGTCCTGTCCCTACAGGCCCTTGTGTGTGTGGTCACCACCTCTGTACTTTGGGGGGTATATAATAGAAGTGTTTCGCGATTACACATCTTTTTTCCCCTCCTCAGGTGGTCAACCCGTGAAGGAGACATTCCCTAATGTTCTCAGCCCCCCCACCAGACAGTTTGCAGCATCATTTGAGAGTTCTGAAGGTTTTGAATGGCCTTTAGGTACCTCTGAGACCTGCCTGCTGATTGTGATGGGGATCACCATGTTGGCACACAGAGTGTGTTTTACCCACGACCATTTCGTCTGGTGTCAAGAGTTAAGCAGAGTCGGATTTGGGCCTTGTCTAGGATTAGACAACAATATAAGAGGACCAAGAGATTTTCCCCGAGGCTGGACAGTCATGAGTGGCAGGGTGTGTGGGATAGTATGGGCAA
>WYDI02027612.1:0-15557 GCA_009867235.2 Psittacus erithacus | reverse complement strand
GAAGCTTCATTTACGATGCTAGAAGAAGCTTCATTTACGATGCTAGAAGAAGCTTCATTTATGAAGAGATTTCCCCCAGCCCTCAAGCATGGGAGAATAATTTTAACAGGAATTAGAACAGACACTGTCATGGTTGATGGAAACGTCTCTCTAAAAACACTGAGGAACACACTCATGTAATTTACTGTCCAGGAAGGGATCTCTCACAATGCAGCTCTGCCCTCCTGTTATAGCTGGTTTGCACTACCACCCTTCACCTGTTCATGTTCCAAGGGCCAGAAAGTACTATGTAGCTGTCAGGCAGGTTGGAAGCCAGGCTTAGACTAGCTTAAAGCCACTTAATTCCTCCCTGGGACATGGTTTGGGATTTTGGGTCAGTCGGCTTTTTGTACCCATCCACCCCCTTTCCTTTCTTTCTTTGTGAAGAATTATACATCAACTCATTTTAAACTTCAGTTAAAGAAATCCTAAGACCACAGGGATAATCTGATGTGAAACACGGCAGAAAAGACTGGATTTTAATGTGTTAGCAGCAGAACATGAAAAATGTCTGTCAGTGAAATCTGGCCAGAAAGCCCAGGATGTACAGCTTTATTTCCAGCCATCACTCACCTCCAAAAGCATTACTCAAGTGTAAGAGCAGCTTGACAGTTAGGACCAGCCCCTGTCATGTATGACTCACTGTCAGGGTCTGATGGATCTTGTTTATAACTGAGCTGTTGCTTTAAAAGGTAGCCAGCTATCAGCCACCAAAGTTGTCAGGAAATTGTTGCAGAGCTGGCAGGAAAATAAAGTTTCCTGAATTTTAACTGAATTAAAAGGAGACAAAAAGAATTATGGAGGTGAAAATCAATTGCCCTTTACACTGACTGTTGATCCAGCAGTGTAATTGAGTTGTAAGGGTGTTCACTACAGACCGCTCAGCACCCAGCAGTGTTGCAGCACTTAGAGCTATGTCACACGAGTAGCTCTAGAGGGCACCAGCACTTAAAAATAAACTTAACCAAGCAAGTACTACGGGAAACGTCGTATTCCAAAGCAATGGTTAATATATAGACATTTATAACTACATTTAGCTTTCCCAAGCATAAATATCTTAGAACTCTCTCAAGCAGCAACATGTTTATTACCTGTGACTCCCCAGCAAACACTTGTCCTTGTTTAAGTAATAAATCTTCTTTTCCTAGATTTTCAAAGCAAACACCAGTTAGTCTCTGGTTAAAAACAGTAACAGCCACAAAAGCTATGATTTTCCTTCCTCATTTTATTCTGTTCAGTGGGACTGTAATGGGCTCAGAAAACCCTTCTGCAGAACAGTCCTGAAAAGCACCATGAACACCAGGGAAAAGCATCCCCTTGCACTGCAAAGGAATGACCCTTCCTGACAGGCAGGCAAACAGCTCTCACCACGGCTTATGACAGGTTAAGTAACATTTTTAAGTTATAGAGGTGCAAGACAGGCCTGTGACCAAGTTGGACACAAAAGACCATAGTTTTCTTGTCCTAAGCTAGACAAGAGTGTTGCTTAAGATATAAAGGACAGAAGAGCTCAGTTGGGAACACATATCCTGCTCAGCTTGGGTTTTGTGTTACCAGAAGATGCAGCAGAGTTACAATACACATTCCACAAGACCAGTCACTTGGAAGCAAGACTGATCGATAGTGCCTCACGTGCATACCCAGCTGCACCCGACTGGATTCTGAGGTCCCAAATGTGGACACGCACCTTGTGCTTGGCTACAGTTAAGATCAACAAAAGGAAGAGAGAACAGGAAAAACACACCCTTTATCTATATTCTAACACTGCACCATGCATGGCAAGTTTTAATAACTAAATACTTACTATTAGCAAAGTTACTTCCAGACCCCACAAAATCATCCTAAAAGCAAACACAAAGAAATACAAAATTAAAGCTGAAAATTCTTTTCAAAGTTTTACTCTGTTAAACTAGGGATTAAAGGGCAGGGAAAGCTTTTATAAGGAGATAAGCAACTGTTGAAAGGCTTAAATGGTTAAGTATTTACTACAGTAAATACCACTGGCTGTATTACACTTCAAATCAATTCACATACTTCATAATACTTGAGTTTAGCTTTGAGAGCTTCAATAGTCCTTATGCTTTCCTCCTGCTGTTTTTCCTTGGTGGTTAGGATTTTCTTCAACTCATCCTTCTGAAAGAGAAAGAATGCCAGGTAGCCAAAGCCACAAGGAGAGACAGATTTACAAGAGCTCAAGCAACTAAGCAACTTTTATCAAGTTTAGGGAGAACTTCAACCAAGACCAGCACTGAAAAGGATTCTTAAATGTTTGATTCCGAAGTTCCTCCACTGCTCCTCTACAAGAGGAGTCTTGAACAATGAACAAGGGAATAAGCACCATTACTTGCTACTGTTTAACTTATTCACATTTATTAACCTTGCATTACAGAAGGTCGCTAAAGTCATATTCATAACATTAAGTCTGCTTTAAAGGTGCCACAGGGATTACATATATTATTTGTAGTAACAGAAGTGCTGTGCAGCTTTATAAGCTGAGCACATACCAGTGGATATTTCATTTAGCATTTACAGGTAGCTTTGCTGTTCTCTAGAGTGTTATATACCATTACATAAATGCGATAGAACCAGAAGTAGGGAAGTGACTATCGCTTGCAGGTGATATCGTACCTCATTCTCAAGATCATCTGCAAACATTTGCTCCTGCAAAAATGACAAAGAAAATGCCCCCACAAATCATTTCTGCAATGATGTACGAGGGGCTCATACACAGTTCAGCAGCTGGCAAGTCTACCCCAGTTTTAATGCTACACATTTCTAACTGTCCCCTTTGCTTTACCATCTAACCTCTGGAAGAGAGGACAAACAGAAGTTCAGAGTCTTTGACAGAGCGATGTCTCTTGACACGCATACAAGACAACTAGACTATCTCCAGATATCTAAATCATACACTAGTGAGGCAGAAGAGAACAGTTTGTCAGTAGAAGTTTTTGATTTTAGAAAGTGAGTAATTAGGAGTTAATTTTATTGAGGCAATGCTTAAAAGAACAGTTCAGATAAGACGATTCCAGTATGAAATACTCTATCCGTGCGCCACATTGAGGGGAAGCTGCACCCTCTTAAAACGTACCTCTACAAAAATAGAATGAGGGAGACAAGTGTGAGCCTCCACAAAGAGGGGAAACACCCTTGTTTTTATTTCCTTCCTTAATTCTGCTGTCAGACTTGTGCCTTTAAGAGGAGGGAACTTTTTTAGAAACAGGGTTTCAAACAAGGGTGAGAAATCCCCCATTGAAAACCTCTGTTTTGGTTTTTACCAATTAAAGATTTTTCTCTTTTCCACCTAAAGTAAGAGCTGTAAAATGAGCAGCAGCTATGACAAAGTGTAACACACCACCTACATTTAGATGCAGAGGTGAAGTTTACTCTCCATTACAACTGGCCAGAACACCTCACAGTTCACATTACACTGTGAAGTACAGCCACAAATGCTACTGCTCACATTTACGAGCACCACTGAATGACATTGTAACAGGTCAGATCCTGAATCCTCGGATTCTGATTACTATTACAAGATCAAAGGCTTTTGCAGCAGAAGAAAATGACAGTGACACACAGAAATGATTCACAGGAAAGCAGGGAAGACCACATTCTAATCACATGTGCTTTCCTTTCTACTTCTACTAGCCTCCCCTGTCAGCACTGGGTAGCTATTACAGCTTTCCGTTCCAACATTAGGCTTACCTCGCTCAGCTGCAGTTGTAGCCCACTGATTCTATCCAGCAGCATCCTTTGCTCCTCTTGTGCTTCTCTCATTCGATCTTTCAAATCTTGATTTTCTAACTCCAATTCCTTTAAAGTAAAGATATGAAATTAAAACAAAGCACCACACGACCACACTACATACACTGGGAAAACTAAAGAATCTGAACCAGCAGACTGAACAGTCACTAAAGGCATTAAGTTTTGCCTAGTGAGTCCCTAATGCTTCTGGGGCCTTACTCCAGGTCTGGTTCATTCTGAAGGTTTACATACGCACAGGCTCCAGTCCTAAAGCTTTTCAGCTCCAGATAAATCACTGTCTTGTAAGGGTGCACACAGGTTTTGAAAGTATGAGCAGAGCAAGATTACATTTGATGCTGAAAGCACTCAAGAGGCTGCTTATCTGCTGTCTGTTAACAAGTAACAATAGCTGATGTTAAAACAGTTCCTGAAGCCCAACTGCTGCAGCCAAAGGTGTGATGAAAAAGCCTCAACCAGCACGAAGCACAGCAATCCTCAGGTGCTCTAATTGTTTCAAACAACCTCAAGAACCACCCCAGTATCAGGTAACAAACCTGCCATGTGAAAGTGATACGTGTGCTCCCCATCAGTCAGTCCAGTGCTCACATGCAAACAATAAAGCCTCTTTAACTCTTGCCTGATAATCACCACCTTAACTGGGGCAACTACTTCAGCTCAAAGCAGAGAAGTTGCCTTTACAGATCACTATCCTTTAATTACAAAGCATTTCAGAATGCAGGCCTCTATTTCTCAGTGGTTTGTTCCCCGGAGCTTAAAACCTTGTTTACCTTTCTGAGAACTGTAATGACACAGTAATGAGAGGAGAAAATCAATACTGTTGGTGGAACCATTATAACAGGTTATTTTTAGTAAGATGCACTGAGAATGTTAAAAAATAAGCTTTCCTGGTTTATGATTCTGATTTCACTACAGGTAGAAGTAGACAGAAGGTTAAGAGTTAGGAAAAGTTAAGACATGAAGAGACTTGCAACTGTTTATTACACAAACAAGTATGTTTTTCCTGAAGTTAACAGCTTATCTGCACAATTGCCACATTACACAGTTGTGCAATTAAGTTCTAAGCAAACAGCAATATATATGACCTTTAATGGAATCACTACTGCTCTCTTTACAAGCACATCTTGTCTTTAGTGCGTCTGGTTCATTATGCACATGGGAATATGCAAGTCAGAGAAATCCTTCTTGCTTACCTGAGCGTTATGTTCCTTCTGATACAGCTTGACATTCACCTCCTCCTGCGCATGCAGCCGATTCCACTTCTGTGGCACATTAGTAATCTGTTATTGCAACAGTGAAGTATTAATTTACATTCCTGTTGTGTTCTGCAGACATCCATTTCTGGGTACAGTGAGCTCTGTCTCCATCCCAGCTCCCGCTGTGGGGGCAATACTACCAGCATTTGCATTTGGACAGATTGCTTCTCAGCAAGAGGTCACTCATGATCTCATCCAGACAGAAAATGGGATGCTTGTCAAAACTCTAATCCCAAATATGCACATCATCACATATTTCTCAAACAGAAATAGCCACCCCAGCTGATCACAGCAGGAATCTTCCCAGCTACAGATGAAGTTAAGAATTCAAAAACCACTGAACTAGCTTTGCATCATAGCACCATCTTAATCACTCTCTCAGCAACTCCAGGAATATACTGCCTTCGAGACACTTAGTATAAGCAGCCTTACCTTTTGTTCAGGCTGCCCCTTCTTCATGGTATCTCTTCCTAAAAAAGCACCACAAAAGTAGGAAGTTAAAACACACATTTCAGATTCTTGCAACACCCTCAGCTAATTCTATTTACTTCTGATCATTTCAATAATTAGTCACTACCAACCCAATTAAACCAACATGGAAACATTCACAAGTACAAAGTTTTTCTATAGATGAGCCTAAATAACTCCTATGATCAATACTGCAATGCCAGGTTCAAGTAATGTCAATACCTCAACAGATCAGAGCCTGCATTTACCTTAAAAGCTTTACTAAAAACAAAACCCCAAAGCCTTCTTCCCCCTCCCAAACAGGCAGTTCATCACCTGTGTGCTCAAAGGACTACAGCTGCCCTCCAAAAACATGGCTCCTGAAGACAGAGCAGTGGGAAGATGCACAGTTCAAATGAAAGAACAACAGCAAGCTGCTGTAGCCACATCGTTCATACCTTTGTTGGAATCCTCAACGGCAGCTTTTATTAAAGCCAAAATGTCAATATTGTCCCCAATCCTGGCATAGTAAGCACAGTCATGACCAAGGCCGTCAGTCAAACTAACATCCGCACCATTTTTGAGCAACACTTCCACTGCATCCCTGCAGCCATATTCACAGCCTAACATTAAGGCAGTCCTGAGAATGGGGAGAAAGAGTGTGTTCAGAGACTCATGTGCTTGTGCTTCAACAGAGCAATCACAGAAAGAATCCATCATACACTTATGTCTAATCACAGAAGCTTGAGTCAAGGAATCTTTCCTCTATCAAGAGAGGAAAAACAATCTCTCAGAAGTTATTTGGTCAATGGGTAAATATTTGTTAAAAAGCAACCAAACCCACTGTAAAAGCAGTATTTTGATGAAACCCAACATAAATCTACTGCCTGCGGGAGAGCCACCCAGTGTTTTGAACTCATATGACTTCAGCTTCCTCTCCATTCAGATAGAAATCTCAATAGACTCAACAAACAAGACAAGAAGTTTAGACAAAGTTCAGGGTGGGCCAAGTGCAGCTTGACAGCCCTGGCAATGCCTTATAAATAACTTGCCAGCTTCAGAACACACCATGCAAGTATCCATGCTTTGTTCCATAGCAGCCTCGTGTTCACTGGCCACCAGGCAGTCACCCTCCCAAAAAATAACTAGCAGAAGTAGCAGCTACAAATAGAAAACCCCTTCCCTTGGCCCCTTTCCATAAACACAGAAGTTAAACATTTCAAGGTCCTCAGGTCCCTTTGGAGCTCCAATGGGACTCAAGTACTTCTTGCCAGAATGCCACCTCTGTCATGACCCACTCTGCATATTGATCCCAAAGGGTGTAAGATGCAGATTTGGACAGGCAAATCCTTAGAACAATCAAGTGCAGTTCCCCTGCTGGCAGCACAAGCCTGTATGTATTTAGGATGCAAGAATAAGCAGTGAAATAAGGCCACGTTTCTCTGCGTTATTGAACTGGCCCATGTACTTCTGAACTAAGTCCCAGGTTCTTTTCCACTGAATTTAGCATATTTATTCTGTAGCCTGAAAGCCAAGTGACAGCTTTTTATTACCCTTTAAATGTCAGCAGGCACTCTGACAAGCCCCTGCATGCATTACCTGTTCTGTTTGTCCCTGGCATTTACATCTGCTCCTCTGTCTAGCAGAAGCTGACAAACGGCGGGACGACACATCTGAGTGGCCAGCACTAGCGGCGTCCTCCCGTCCTGAAGAAAGGAAAGGCAAAAGAAATAAGGGAAGGAAGGAAAGCAGGGAAAGCACAAGGACTCCAATAGGGTTTGTGCAGGAGAATGCAACATTTATTAGCAACAACTTACTCCATCTTTTGAATTCACTGAGGCCCCGTGATCACACAGTAGTTGTATGCTCGAGGAACAGTCTGACATAGCTTTTAAGAGGAAAAGAAAAGAGCAGGTTACATTGCTGAAAACAGCCTTTGTGAAACCCCAAACACCTCCTTGGGTGTATCTGCTTCACAAAAATCCATGCAACCACCTTAAGGCATGATAAGGCTCTATGAACTTGGCTGTCTCACAATCATCTCAAAAGCATGTTAAAGAAACCAAACATGACTATTCAAGACTCTGCATAGCACAGTGAGAATGCAGAGCAGAGGTATCTCAACCTACTAAAGTCATTGCTCTATAACACTGCTCAGGATACTTACTTAAGTTTTTACTAGACAATTTATTGGCATCAGAAGAGACTCAGATCTAACAGGCTGCTATTGAGGACAAATAAAATGACAGCATAAAACATTTTCTCCTACTACAGTCACAACAACTAAAAGATATCTTATCTTTTAGATAAGATAGGTCTTATCTGACCCATCTGAAAATTAATCCCTTCATTCAATCTAGATTTCATACTGCAGTTACCAGAAAAGCAAGACCTTTTACCTGCATCATGCAGAGCAGTTCTTCCTTGAAGATCCACATTCTCCGTTGGACAGTTGTACTGTTAAAATAAGCAGCCCCAGTTTATCCATTAGGATTCAGACTGCACTTCCAAAACATTAAATGCTTTCAGGTTTGAATTAAAGCATTGAAGAGTGATCAAAGAAAATGTGTTTGTAGTTTACAAATACAGTGACATACATGAAAGAAAAAGCTATGGGTACATGCACTTCAGTGCTCTCAACACATTGATCAAGAGTTGTAGAAGTAAATTAAGATCACGCAAAGAAAATGCACAGTCCCACACGGACTTATCGCAAACACTTTCAGATGTTCTATGTTTCAAAATCTCTGGCTAAGATTCGCCACTACTCGTCATGACTCCTTCACTACCAATGTCACTACTAGCTCTGGCACTCCACAGAAAATGTGCCATTTACATCTGCACAGAGACACACATCATACAAACACAAGGTGAGAAGAACACATTAAAAGCTAAAGATTCAAATGAGCATAAACTGATTAGGAATAAATGAAGATAACAAATATCACACAAACCTAAGACAACCTCCCCATACCATTTCATTAATGAAGTGTATTAAGAGCACCTTTTTCCCCCTCTCAAGAATAAAAACAACAGACAAGTTGTATTTCCAGTACCTGCAACAGCTTCTGCAAACATAAAGCATGTCCGTATTTCGCAGCGAGGTGCAGTGCATTTCTACCTGAAAAGAGAAATCAGCATCAACTCAGGATCTATGGTAACATGCATTTAGAAACACCACGCACAAGTTCAACATGCCTGCTCTGCTTCTCAGGAAGCCTATTACTAATCTGGTAACAATCATTCGTAAGACGTTCATTTGTACTTCAGTAAAGCATTATCATTTCAGCTACAACAGTCCCTGTGCCCCCCTTCAGTTCTGTTAGTGCTATGGCCAAGTCATCTCTCCTGTATTTACTTCATTTTTTACAGTCTTCTCTTGCTTTAGAGAAACTGCAACCAAGGAGTCAAGTTCTATAACAAAATTAATCTCAAAGTACTGTAAATGACTCCACATAAGCATTCACAAAGCTGATCTCTCATATGAAAGGAGCAGGCTGGGTTAAGCTATTGGAGCTCAAAATAGGAGAATATTCATTAGCCATGTTAAATAATCCAAGGCAAAATTAGCACCTTTTTAATTACCTCTTCCCCAAGACCTTCACACAAACTCCGATACCACACATGCAAATCCCAAAGGGATGTAGCACAGCCACACTTTGGATTTTGGAGGGCTCAGCATGGGTGCTCAAACACCTACCACATCATTTAGCTCCAATCCTTGATGCGTACAGCGCCTTGCAAAGCTCAGTGAAATACACTTAGTATTTAAATGAACACAAATTCATTTGGAACTTTTCATATACTGTGATTCTGAAGCAGAAATGCTCATCTCATGAGTGAGCCTGGAGAAGAACATATTTAGAACAGCACAAACCCAAAGCTCATGAATGCAGCAGAGCTCAATAACTTAAAGGACAGGGCATGACAGTTTCCTCAAAGCTCAGCAACAAGTCACTATCATTGCTACAGAAAGGAGGAAAAACTATCCCAAAGCTCAGCTTAATTCTACTCCAAAACAAAAACCAAGTCAAGAACTGTTGCAAGATGCACTGGGATGCATAAGGAAGCCTACCTGCAGCATCTGTGGCTGTGATATCAACTCCATGAATAAGGATAGTGTTCAAGCAATCCAGGTTTCCCTTTGATGCTACAACATGGAATCTGCAAATAGAAAATACCTTGCTGAAACCCATCTGGTTTGCACACAAAAATGGCAATATTAACCAGAAAAGTCTCGTTACTGAAAAGTCTGGAGACTGAAATCATTACACGGTACAAACCCAACTCTGGACAGCATCCAAATCCAGCCAAGAGCCTTACAGATACTACTTTAAGGAACAAGACAGCTTTCCTGGGAAGTAACCATTGAATCAGAGACCCAGAAGAAAAAGCAATACACCTTCCATGTCTCCTTAATATTCAAATCTGACAAGAGCAAGTATTTAAACACTCATCTTCTTGTTGAAGTGAAGATTGCTTATGAGAATTTCACCTTCTGGCTACCTGGTATTTCAACATGGGCAAGATTCTAATCTAACAGGATGTACTACACAGATTTATGTATTAAAAGAAGAGACTTTAGAGCAGCAGCAAGATTTAGGAATTGAATGGCCCAGTGGCTTCCCAGCACATTACTGGAGCACTGGGAGTTACTTACGCAGATCTCCCTTCCACATCCAGTTTGGTGGGACTGACGCCTTTTTTGGCCAGGATTGATGAAACCTTTTCCACATCTCCCCTTTCGGCTGCTTTCATTAACCTGTCATCATATTTGTTCCAGTCTGTGTTCAGCTGTGTAAGAGAACAGAAAAGCAAGTGAGCTTATGGTACACTATTGATCTACTAAAGGATGTCAGTGAAAGGCTGGATCAAATGCAAATGGGGAATACGCAAAAAATACCTTTGTTTGCAATTAGAGTTGCATCTGTTAAAGATGTTCAGAGTTTTTCATGTACAATGTCACTATAGCATTTCAATCAGCTTGTTGGCATTGCATCTGCAGTGTTCCAAGACTGTCTGATTAAGCTGCTTTGGTCCCAAAGGAGACCTTGAGGATCAAACCTCTTCTGTTTTCCTCATTCTTTGCTGCGTCTAGTAGGCTAAAACTAAAGCCACATACCACAGTTCCCTACCCTCATTCCAAAATAAATGATTTCAGCTGGTTTCTCATATTAGGCTGTCTTCAGCCATCTCCTTCCAGTCCCTCTGTGTGCCACACAAAACTGCCTGGACAGCTTTCTTGTCACTGCATCTTCACTTTCTCTCCTCTCATCATGGATACTTCCCTTCTGACCCAAAATTACATTCTCCTATACATGCTGCATAGGGCTGTGATGAACTAAGGACTTCACACAGCACAAGAAGGGCTACCATGTGCACTTGTACACAATTCAGAGAAGAGCAACTTGCAGTATCTCAAGAACCCCACATTGGGGCTAGAAGGGACTTCAGAAGTCATGCAGAGAGGGAGCCCCACACAACATCACCTACAGCCTGGTGCTCTACTGCCTCTCAAGAGCTCCACTGAAGGAAGGGTAGAGTGCCCAAGGAGACCTGCACTTCAGCCCTTCATTCGCTGTGTCAGAGAACATCTTTCCTAATGTCTACTGATCACTGTTTAATCTCTCCACTCTGCACATTAAGAACTCCCCCCTCCTTTTCTCTGCTGCAGCTATAGATTTGACAAGCTGTCTCCTCTTTGTCTCATGCCCTTCAGGGAAGGCACATCAACTGCTCTCACATCAGCAAGGCAATTAACTCCATTAACTGAATGAAAACAGGAGGGTTTCCTGCTCATCCTTATTGTCAGTTACTTGACTTGCAAGAGTCTAAATGAGACAATCAAATGTTTCACTTCCATATATTAAATATCTGCACATGCCTCAAAATTTACAAATTAATAAACAAGATGCATCACAACAGAACAGATAAGTCAGTAACTGCAAGGAACAGAGCCCAAAATAGTACTGCTAACAGCTTCCAATGCAAGCAGTCATCTTCAGCCTTAGCTTTTCAGTGTTCATTACAAGTGATTTCATGAGGAAGTGGGCAGATAAATCACAGCTGCTACAGTTTTCCCCCTGTCAACCCTTATATAGTGAAGGTACCACAGAGAACTCAACAGGTGAGCTTGGTATGATACTTAAACAGGACATTATGAAATGCACAACCAACAGCAGACTGGTTTCATGGATTCAGCAAGACATGGAATATGTACTAAATTTAGCCCTCTAAACTTATTCACATTTACCAAGAACAGCTGAGCCTCCAGCTTTACTGATGTCACGCTGGTTTTCATGTCCAACACCTAACTAAAACCAACAAAAAGCAGAAGGCAGAGCCCAGTTTTCACCTTGCCCATTCACACACCCTGCTTCCTGCTTTTTCTCAGCACATGCTTCCATCCATGGACAGGGTGCAGTTTGCTGCTGCTTCCCACCCCACAGACCCACAGGATGCTGCCAGGAAAAGCATCCCTTCACTCCCCTGTGCTTCACATGCCTCAGATCTGATACCAGACCAGACCCCAACCCTGCACAGCACAAAGCTGAATGCTGAAATGCTGCCAGTCATCACTGGTACACACATAGCATCAGCACAGAAATGTACTTACTAACAACTCACTGAATTTAGTCAGTCTTAAAAGTAGATCTGAACCAGCTTCATTACATCCCAAGCAGGTTTCAGATGTTAACATCAAATGGAGGTGCTAAAAATACATGACAGAACACAGCTTTTCCTGACTGTGTCAGACTGTTCCACTGGGCAAAATTTACCAAAGTGTCCTATTCAAGAGATGAACATCAACTGAGCTGTAGAAGAAAGAAACTCGAAGTTTATAGCTTTAAATTGCCTGCAATTACCAAAGCATTAGAGAGTGCAAAGGAAGCACAAGTCAGTTATAAATAGACTACTCCACATCCAGCCTCAGACATTCCTCACCCCCCACTTTCTACTTGTTTACTTCAAATGTAGAGATTCAAGCCCCAGGCCAAGCATCCCACCCCAAAACATGGAGCTACTTTGCCTCATTGCCAAACCCCCTTTCTGAATGGCTTTGCACTCTTTCAGGAGATTCTGTTGTGTGACAGAAACCTTGCAGCCAAGCTGGACACTGATGATTGTCAAGAAGCTTTTAACAGAAGAAAAAGGCTTATGAAGGAATATAATATTCAAATAGAACTCTACACAGCAAAAGAATTTACTGATAATAGTGAGACACAGGCAGCTTGCTGTCGTTACTTACGAATGAAGTTACTTATCACTGTGGATCAGAAGTTCCACGCCTTGCTGAACAAAGAACATTAAAACTGATAAACCTAATCATTTCCAAAATGCAGCAGCCAAAGAGTAGCTGAAAACACTTCTGTTTCTTGCAGTGAGAAAGCAGCCCATCAACCCTGTATCCTTCATGCCAGGCTCATCATAACACCCTCTTCTGCCTCCTTGACATTCCAAACCCACTATTCAAACGCCTTCACAGTCATCATATGAAAACAAGAAGGATAGATTAAAATACCCCCAAAGCTGTGTAATTTTCATGTTAAAAAAAAAAGGCCTGTCTTGATGGAATGTCACTATTTCTATCTTCCCCTTAAGACTTTCTTACCAGAGCAGACCAGCATCTTACAGGATTTAACATAATAAAGTCTGGAAGATCCACAAAGAACCGTGTCAATGCCAAGTGGACAGTACTCAGAGCTGTGCAAGGTCTCACCTTGCATCAGAGCCAGGCTTTGCTAGGCAAAAGAGGAGATATAGAAAACAGGAGCACCAAAACCCCATTACCAGCCTCTAGAATGATTCATATAATAGAGCTGTAACCATCATTATCCCTATTCCCCATCCTTATGATAAAGAAAGATTACACTAATCATGAAGCCAAAGCAATCACCGATTCAGTACCAGACGTGCTAAAAGTGACCTGAAGCAGTAAAAATAGACAACTAACATAATTACAAGCCCCAGTGTTACCCAGCTAAGTACAGAACCCATCTGTCCATCAATGAAAACATGCATTAGGTTGAAAGCCAAGCCAGCCTGTTTGATGTAAAGCAGCATTGCATCCATGATGTTACTGCTCACACACAGTGCCAAGGAAGCAGCATTCCCTGGAGCCTCCACCAAAGCCCCCTCTGCTGAGCGGCCTTCTTGGGCAAAGTTTAGGTTTTATGTTAAATACCTTAGGAACTGCACACACCGAGCACCAAGCTCTGCACCTCAGAATTCTTTCTCATGTGCCACATTCCTCGTCCTTGGAGGGAAGGGATCACATCCTGCATGTTTGCTACTGGGTTCAGATAGCCACATTCCACACTTACAGCTGCTAGCAAAAACTCGCAGAGATCTGTGGAAAACCCTTCACCAGCCATTCCTTGATCCCATTTCACAAATCTTCAGATGAAGAAGAACAGTATTTAAATAAATCATCACCTTAATGCATCGCGTCCCCTCCCTCTGGTTGCAACATTTAAGTAAATTGTACCATTTCTTATGATGCACTAAATCAAACACCCTCACCAAAACATTTAAGGAACACTCCTCACAGGACAAGTTGTTAAAGACATTTAACACATAAATTAAAAAGAAACCATCAAACAGTTACAAAACTCAAGCTTTTGCATTTTTGCAGCTGCAAACCACTGCCACTGACATGAAACCCAGGATACCTACTGTGTCTTTAGCTGCACAAGAAAACCAACAAGTCATCATCAAACCCACAGCGTCCCGCTGCCAGGAGCAATCAGTTTATCTCGCATCAAGTTACAACCCCGGGCAGCTCACAAAGCACCGAGGCAGAGTTCAAGCAGGCTGCTTTGAGAAATGCGCTCTCTCCACTGCCCTGAATTCATCTTGCTCCATCCTTCACTTCACTTGGACCCCCACGTAAGTTTTCCCCATCCTCGGGATCATCTTCAGACTTCATAACTCTTGGAGAACGCTGGGCTAGAGGCTGATGGAGCCCTCTGTGGTCCAGCTGCCTGCTCCAGGACCCTGGCAGAGCCTCCCTCAGTTTCTGCGTTGCAACAGACTGCTCAAGTGACTCAGACTCACAAGTAAATGCTGCCCAGATCTGAAATATCTTGTAAACAATACGTAGACAGTCTCATCAGCCCTGATCTATTTCTGATAGCACGGTACTTGATAGCCAAGCAATAGAAAGCAATCGCTATTAATACATTCCCCACATGCTCATGCCCTGAGTAACGCATTGAGATTTCATGTTAACTAACGAGACAAGCACGCAGGAAACTGTACTACAGTGTTGTTATGATCTGCAGACATGCAAACACTCACTCTAAAATAACAAACACGTTAGTCAAGTTAAGGGTCCACTGACATTAACGAAGGTCGTGCTTAGCACCACTAATAACACAGGACTGAAATACACGCAGGAGTAATTTTTTCCTATTCCAGCGCACCACAAAGCCAAGACCAGACTCAGGATCAGACTTCAGACAGTTACAATGCAGAGCAGATGGAATGCGTGAGCCTATTTTGACAGAAATGTAACCCATTTTAAATTAGAAAACACACATGCCTCCGCTTTAAAAGAAATTCTCCTTTTCCAGCAGTGAAACCCATCCGAATAGAACCCGGTTTCAGTTTACTGCTGCTGCCAGTCTGTCTCCCAACATGGTCTATGAGAGGAGTCACAGAGGCTGTGAAAACATCCACGAGACAGCATAATGATTAACAGGAGGAGGATGCAGAGTCCGCTTTCACAAGTTTGACATTTAAATTGAGGTCTCCCCAGCGCAATATTTAGAGGAGCAGGTCATCCTGACAAGTAACCTGCTGTTTAGTCTGCAGGAGAGAAACACAGTGCACAGCCAGGGAAACCACACACACGAGACTGGAAGTGACCCAATAAATGGATCTTCTCAGGGAAGGTTTCTTAAATCATTCATTCATATTTGCACAAACTCACTCTGTCTGAGGAACACAATCCCAGCCTGGTTTGTGTTGGAAGGGGCCTTAAAGCTCATCCAGCTCCAACCCCTGCCACGGGCAGGGACACCTTCCACTGGAGCAGCTTGCTCCAAGCCCCTG
>WYDI02027611.1:0-13384 GCA_009867235.2 Psittacus erithacus | reverse complement strand
GCAGGTTAAAGCCATTCCCCTTGGCCTGTCCCTACAGGCCCTTGTCCAAAGCCCCTCTCCAGGTTTCCTGTAGCCCCCCTGTAGGTATTGGAAGATTGTTTTAAGGTCTCCCCTGATCTGGGGAGACAGTGGAACAAATCTCCAGCAAGATCTCCAGGTTTCTATTCAGTTTGTCAGCAGTGAGGTGACCTTACCTAACCACCCTCAGCTTGTGCTCTGCTGTTTGTGCCCAGGCAAAGCAGTCACAAGCCATAGCAGATCAGCCTGTGTTGACTTGTCTCACAGGAGAGCTGGGAGAAAGTCTATGCAGACAATGAGGCGAGAGAAGCCAAGAACCAGTAACAGAGTGATGGTGAGAGCATACTGCAGAGCAAGTGAGGAAATATCTAGCTAAGAGGCAGAGAGGGGCTGGGATGCGGAGAGGGGTGATGTAGTGGGAACTACACGCCAAGAATGTTAACAGCAGCAGCTTGAATTAATTTGGAGACCAAAGAGAGGAGTCCAGAGAAAAAGGCTGTAGTAGATGCATCCAGAACCAGGGACCAGTTCTGGTGCTGTGGCCAGGGGCAGAGCATGGACATCTGTGTGGACTGCAGGGCTATGGCCCAGCTTGGACTGGGCAGTCCCAGGTGGGAGATGCAGCGTGTGCTGTGGAGGCAGTGAGATGAGCTGGGATCCCTCCTGAATCTGCCTGACCTGGATGCCAGTCAAATGTGCAAGTCAGCCCCTAGTAATTTAACGTGAAACATCTTGTCATGTGCTGACACATGCAGCGCTGGGGCTGGAAGATGGTGTTCAGATAGGGAGCTTGCTGCTTCAACAGGGGAGAAAACAGAGGATCCTTCACTGTGCTTCCTCTACCCTGCACCGGGATGGCCAGGGAGAAACATGGTGTGAGTGGGACCAGCTTCACCCACCATCCACCCAGCAGGAGGAAGCTGGTTCCTGAGGTTGATGCCATTCTCTTACCACAGCCTCCAAAGAGCAGAGACCAATGTGTGATCATCTGGGAACAGGAAATGGCTCTGGAATTGGGGGGGCACTCAGAGCTGCTATGGGCAGCTCCTTGCACTGAATTACAGCAAGAAGTCGCTGCTTTCCCTTGTCCTGGAGTGACTCAGGAGCTCCCTTTAAACAGCATAAATTTGGCGGAAGGAGGAGAAAGCTCCTGAAGCTTGGTCCTGGGAGTTCCTATTTCATAAAGCTGAAACTTTCAGCAATGGAAACTCGTTTTTAACAAACCAGCTGCTTTCTGTGACAGCTCGTTGGACAGTGGTTCCCATCTGAACATCTCAAACCAGTTCACCTGCCCCAGGCGGGGCTGGTGCTGGGGCTCAGCTCTGTGCTGGGATGCCGGAGTGGACACGATCACTGCGGGCTCTTGTCTGTGCAGATCCTCACGCACCCCTTTGGAGGTGCTGCACTTGGGTGCGCTCTAGGAATTTGGTTTTCAGTTTGGTACTGAACTTCAGCTAAAGGGAGCCCATTGCCATGGGTGGAGAACAACGGGGGGATCCTGATGTCACCCGCTCCGAGCTGCTGCTGTCACTTGCCCCCCTCTGCGTCACTCTGGTTTGTGCCAGGCAGGGTTGGATTCCTGTGTCAGCAGTGCCAGGGCAGCAGTGCCAGGCTGAGGTGCTGGAACTGGGCTCAAAGGGGCTGGCTGCATGGCAGGGGTGCTGAGCCGTGTCAGCCCCTGCTCGGATGCTGGCTGTGAGTTTCCATCAGTCCTTGGCAGCGCAGAGGCACCCCGGGGGGAATGGAGTTGGCTTCCGGAAGGAGAGAGGTTGCCCTTAAGCGTGGCTCTGCAGGGGGAAGAGCCCCACACCCATTGCATGGCATTGAGAGTAGGAGCATCTGAAGAGTTCAACCCTGGATTTAATCCCTTTTAGGTGAGGTTAGGCTGGGGTTTGGATCCTATGGGATCCTATGGGATTTCGGTGCTTCCCGGTGGCTCTGATGGGCACAGAATTACACCGTGTGTTTAAAGAGAGTTCTCTTTCCCTCTAAACAGGCCTCCCATAGAGAAACGCCAGTGTTGGAGCATACATCCTACCTGAATTGCTTAAAAAGCAGGGGCATTTACCGTGAGCTCCGCCTGTGTCAGCTACAAACCCCGCCGCAGCAAGCAGCGCTTTAGCGCTGCAGCACAACCCCGGGCTCGTAATTAACGGGTCTGAAACCCGGCCTGACCCTGGAGCTCCCCAGCGCCGGCTGCCGTGCGTGGCAGGGCTCTGAGGAGCGCACGGAACAGGCGGTGTTCCACAGGGCTGGGGCCGAGCAGCAAAGTGCCTCCCTCAGCCGCTCCTTCCGCAGCAGGGGCTTCATTGCGCCGCTTCCCTTCCGCAGCAGGGGCTTCATTGCGCCGCTTCCCTTCCGCAGCAGGGGCTTCATTGCGCTGCCTCTGCTCAGCTTGTGCACAAACGCCTCCCTTTCAACAGGGAGGATGCTCTCACTGCCTGCTCCTGGCAAGCGTGCGCCAGGCTCCTGCCCCGCTCCTCCTGCCCCCCAGCCCGGGGAGCGCGGTCCTCCCTCCCCGGCCGGAGGATGGAGGCGGTGTCTCCCCGGGGGACATCGGCTCTCCCCGGGGACGGGCACACAAAGCGGGGCAGCCCCTCAGGGTCTCCATGATGGCACCGCAAGACCCTGAAGGGCAACCCCGGCCCAGAGCACCGCCCCTCCTGCCGCGGGGCGCCCCCTGCCGGGTGGGCGGTTCCGCACGGGCTCCGCCACGCCGCTCCTGCCACACCCCCCTTCAGGCGGACTTTAAACGGAGGAAGTCCCTCCCCTCGCTGTCCCGCCTCGTGATTGGACACAGTGCCAGCGAGGGGGGACGGTGATTGGCTGTAGGGTCCCGGGTGGGCGGGGCGAACAGATAAGGGTGCAGCGGCGGGCGAGGGCCGCCCCGTCCCGGCCGTGGCGGCGGCGGCGGCGGTGCGCGTCGGGGCCGGTTCCCGCCCGCCCTCCCCCGGGCCGCGCCATGAAGAGCCTCAAGTCCCGCCTGAAGAAGCACGAAGCGGTCATTGGGGGCAGCGCGGTGGGTGCCGGCGGGGCTGGGGCTGGGGCAGCGTGGGGGAGAGTTCCCCCTCCCGGGGCTCCTGTGGGGGGGGACGGCGGCCGGGCCCTGTGGGGATGGAGCGGTGGGGCCGGGCTCCGCGGAGGTGCAGTTCAGGGGACGGGGCTGGGCTGGGCGGAGGGCTCGGAAGGGCTGCGGTTGCCTGAGGGGGGTCCCTGGGTTCCGAATGGAGCGAGCCCTGGGCAGGCGTGGAGCGGGGTCGCAGGGGTTGAGGGAGGGCGGGGAGCCCCGGGTGGGCTCTGCGAGGAGCCCCGGGTGGGCTCTGCGGGGAGCCCCGGGTGGGCTCTGCGGGGAGCGGGGGATGTCCCAGCGCTGGTCCGGGGCAGGCGGGAGGTGGGAGGCGAACGTGCCTCAGCCTGGCCCCAGGCTCCTGCTTGGGGTGAGCGGGGGCTCGGGAAACAAGCAAACCATGTTCCGGCTGCCGTCGGTTTTGCTGTCTGGTCCGATAGACATTAATACCTCCCCCTAGCCCGTAAGAGCCTTGGAGCCGATGTGAGCTCCGGCTGGCAGCCTGCCCTGGGGCTTGCCGAGGTACGTGTGCATGGCATTGCTGGGAGCTCGTTCAACATCAGTGATTTCTGTGGCAATATCGGAGCCATTCCCCCAGCGCACAGGAGGAGGATTTGCTTAGGAAGCGGACAGAGAGCTCTCAGAGTTGCTGGTGATTGCACACTCGGGATATGTGAGCATCCAGTCTAAAACTGGGTCTGGGGGAGTTGCAGCCCCTGGAAACGAGGTGCTGTTGCCATGGTGCAGTTGGCTGTGCCTTGTTCTCGGTGGCTTCCAAAATTCAGGGCAGTGTTAACCAGCTTTAAATGGCTTTATTGGTTTTCTTTTTCTCTTCATTCATCTCTGCCAATGGCCACAGATGAGAGAGGTCTTTGTAACCGAAGGGAGCTGCACTCGGAAATAACTTTGTGTGATAAATCATCTTTAATTGTGACCTCTCAGTAAAGCCTTCCCTGGCAGTCTGCTGGGCCACTTGCGCACCGAAGCTCGCTGCTGTCTGCTAACCTTGCCGCTGGCTACATGGAATAGCAGAAAAGGGCAGGTTAATATGATACACTGACTTTTATCAGTCCTCTCGTAATATATTAGCTATCTTTAAAATCCTCCTGCACGTTTGTCTTGGATCTGAAGCTATTACCTGAATATAATAGCTCATTTGAAAGATATGTAGCTACTCAGGCTTGTAAACTGCTGACCAAACCCCTCTGACAAGATGACAGCTCCTGTGGAAGCATCGCTGTGCCCAGCACTTCCTTGTGCAGGGGAGTGATTCACAAGGCTGTTATGATAATTTGTACTGTGGAGGCTGGCGCTGGGTTATGTTATTCTTTAGTTGTCCTATACTTTAGAACTATTTAGTAGTTTAAAATAAGCTTACACTAATGAACTGTGGGCAAATAGATCCCTATTTGTGTTTGTATAGGCGTAGGGATCTTTTACTTCATAGGGGAAGGCTCAACAGGCTTTCCTTTCAAAGGAGGTTTGAGCAATCTTGATACTTGTAAAAGCTGAAGGTATTTTAAAGAAATCTCTATTTCAGTGAGATCCTTTAAAACAGGTTTGTTCCCATGATACGCTTCCTTCCCCTCTTTATTACTTATTTTGGTTACTTGATCACTCCACTGGCTCATCAAATGCCAACTTAGAACCTACTATATGAGAGGGAAAAAGACTGGGTGGGTGTTAATAGTGAGGCCAAAGGGGAGTGATGGGGTGAAGCTGGGTCTGTGTTTGGAATTGCTGGGGAAGAAGGAGAAGCGGGTGGGAATCCTGCCAGCGGGAGCCACAGGGATCCTGCTGGTATCCAGTGTAAAAGAGTTCCCTGTTTGAGAAGTTCATCCCTCCCTCCTGTCCCCACCCAGTGCTATTTCCTGGGGGGTGGAGAGAAACTTAATCCCTTCATTGTGTCTCTGAACATATTCCTCCAGGTTAAAGTGGCAGTTCTGTGTCCTCTGTCTTCCAGTGGGGATCTGTTGGACATGGCTTTGCCTGTCTTGTGATGGAGGGGAGCCATGAAAAGCAGCAGAAAATCAAAGTGATGGTTATTACCAGTTCCACAACTATCCAGAATGTTGTGTCTGAAAATGGAATGATCTGGTTTTGCCAACTCCAGCTGGCTGATGGGACCTGGAAAATAATCTGCACAGCCTGTTCGATATCTTCAGTGCTCTGAATAGTGAGAGAAGCATTTGTTGTTTGCAGTAGCATGGGCTGGAAGCTTTGATATCAGTTTCTGTGGGGCACAAAGCCTCGAGAGCATGGTCCTCATGTTGGATCGGAGGTGATGCCTCATGCACTAGTACTTACAAGGTAGATTTTTAATCGACATGGTCCTGTTGGGGTGGCCATGGCAGCATGTGCTGCTATTTCTGAGAGTCCAGAATACATGCTGAGTGCATGCAAAATCCTGCCCTGTGAGGGTGCTGAGGCGCTGGTGCAGGGTGCCCAGAGAAGCTGTGGCTGCCCCATCCCTGGCAGTGTTCAAGGCCAGGTTGGACACAGGGGCTTGGAGCAAGCTGCTCTAGTGAAAGGTGTCTCCCTGCGGAAGTGGGGGCCTTCTGGCTGGCTTGCTTGAGGATGCTGCTTGCTGTGAGAAACAGGATTCCCGGCAGTGCCTTGAGCAGGGCTGAAGCTGTGTCACTAAGCAGGTTGCATCTCTCTGGAGCTGTTTGCATCCTGAGGTAAGACATCAAAGACAGAGCTGGTGTGAGCTCCACGTGTGCTTCCGAGATCAGCAGCACTTCCTGGAGCACCTGCAGGTAATGAGAATGAGCAGTAAAACCATGCAAGAACTTCCATCAGTCCTTTCTCCTTTGGGAAAAGTGTTGTTGGGTTCTGTTTTAATTAAGAGAAACTGAACATTGTGTGCAATTAGCGAAAACCATTGTGTAAGAGACAAAGGTGGACATCTGAGCACTTGCCCTGGTATGAGAGCTGTGGTTATTCATGTAATAGCTGAACAAGTTCTGGAGTTAAGATGAACTTGTTCAAGGTTGCACTGTGTTTCAGTGGTGACTTTTCCTCTGTGTAAGGAGTGAAACTCTGTGGGTTGACCCAGTATGCAATTAAACAGCTACTACTGCCCTGTCAGCAGCAGAGGGGAGGTACCACCTCCTGATTTGACCTGACTGTTTCACTAAGCGAATGGAAGGATGCTGCTCGGGTCTGAATGGGCTCCTGAATCAGCAATGCTACATCTCTTTGTGTACCTCAGAACAACTTTATTAACAATTATTTGTGTGATGTGGAATACGCATGACTTCATTCCTTCAGTTAGTGAAAAATAGATGCTTGGTAACCTAGTTTTAACCAAAGATTCAAGATCACTTTTGTGTTGAGCTTCTTAAACAAAAGACAACTTGTGCTGCTGTTTGTAAACGAACAAGATTTCCATGGTATTTTGTCGTGCCTCTGCCCTGGGCAAAGGCAGTGGTTTCTGGCAGCTACACTGATCACAGTGCTGTGATCCATCAGCAGGATTTTCCCAGCATCGCTGCTGTTGGCTGGGGCAGAGTTGTTCTTCCCTCCCCTGCCCCTGTGTCTGCTGGGGGCAGCCTCGGGTAACCGGACAATGCCATCTTCAGGCAACGTGGCCAAAATAAGTGCCACTGTAATATTCAAATGGCAGGTACTAGGCTGACTCTGATTACTCTTCAGAGTCTGTTTGGGTTCCAGGAAGCTTTATTAAGGCTCCTGGTAATGTGTGTGCTCCTTGGAAAAACAACTTTGAGACTCATTTGCATTTAAAGGGAATTAGGCGCTTGTTTGTGTGATGTTTGTGGCTGATGTTGGAGAAAGACAAGGTCAGGCAAGGCAGTTTGTGGCTCAGCAGAGGCCTTATGCAGCAGCCTGTTTCCAGGCGCATTGTGATTCTCAGGCTCCTCTGACAAGGAGCATTTATCAATGCAATTCACTTTGGAATGTAGCTATTAAAAGTACTTTCAAGCCAGGAGGTGCGGGAGTGCCTGTGTGCAGGTTCGATACCCTTAGTGGTTTGTAGGCATAGTTCTGCAGATAAGGCTGGCTATCTGGTTGGAGTTAATCTGACCTTTTGCTCAGATACAACTTCTGTACTACTCTGTCAGTATTTAAATATTGATACTTATCAGCAAGCAAATGCTTATGGTATTGGAGGGACTGGACTTGTCTCCATATTGTCATTACTCAATGGTGACCAGACAGGATCAAGTCAGGCTGTAATGTGGTATTCCCTTCCCCATGCATATGTGCTTGAGGCTGCTTCCTGCTCCAGGAATGGAACAGCTTTCATCCCCCCTAACACTTTCTGCTCCTTTGTTATTAATAAATGGAAGTAAAATCAATCAGTGCTCACCGGTGAGCCTGTCATTTCAAGCTAATGCCTGGCCTCGCTGCCTGAGGAAGGGCTGTGTGTGATCTGCTGCTTTCAATGCAGACAAAGGCAGCTGGACTCTGACCTGCTGCTGCTTTCTCCCTGCTTAAAGGGGAAATTCCTCCCTCAGGCATACTCTGTGTCAGGGGCAGCGCTGGGCTGCAGCAGGACCTGAGCTCTGGCATTTCCCCTTATTTTGTGGTGAAAGCTGTGATGCTCTTGTTGCTGTAAAAGGGTGCAGTGTTCCTTGGTGTGTGCAAGTCTGGCCCCAGTTACCTTAAGATGTCCTTAACAGTCTGTCTTAAGAGCAGCTGCAAAGCTGCTGGTTTGTTTTCAGGGCACATAAGTAGTTCTGATTGGTTTTATTAATGTCCAGGCTGGTCTGTGTCTCCGGGCTGGGAGCTCGGGGATGTTTTGTCAGAAAGTGCACTTGAGGTCTGTGTTGGCAATGAGACTCGAGGCTGTTGTTCAAAGCAAAACAGAAAATACTTTCAGTCGTTTTAGCACACTTTGCCTCCTTCAGGGGCTGAGTGTGGAGCTCTTTGACACTTCCACTGCAGCGCATATGCTGTTGGAGTTGTGCTGGTGGTTCTTCCTCCTGACTTTGTGGAAAGAGCAACACTGACGGTGCTCAAGGCCAGGCTGGACAGAGCCTTGGGTGCCATGGTTTAGTGGGAGGTGTCCTTGCCCATGGCAGGGGGTTGGAACTGGATAATCTTAAGGTCCTTTCCAACCCTAACTATTCTATTCTATGATTCTAAACTGTGCTGAACTGGGCTAAACTGGGCTGGAGTGGGCTGAAGTGGGCCTCACTGGGCTGGACAGATCTAAGCTTGTGTAAATGGGGCTGTACTGGGCTGAACTGGACTAAATTTGGCTGGGCTGAAGTGGGCTTGAATTGGCTAAAGAGGTGTTGGCTGGGCTGGGCTGAGCTAAACTGGGCTGAACTGTGCTACACTGGGCCTCGTTGGGCTAAAGTTGTGTGGGCTGAGCTGTAAACTGGGCTGAACTGGGTTAAATTGGGCTGGGGTAAGTGGGAGGGGGCTAAACTGGGCTGGCCTAATGTGCTATGTTGGGCTGGGAAGGGCTAAAGTGGGCTGAACTGTACTGGGCTGGTCTGTGTTGGGCTAAACTGGGCTGGACTGGGATAAATTGGGCTAAGCTGGTCTGGACAGATGTGAACTGGGCTAAACTAGGCTGAACTGATCTATACTGTGCTGGACTGGTCTGAATTGGGCTAAACCCTGCTGAACTGTGCTAAATTGGTCTGGAGAGGTCTGAAGTGGGCTGGGCTAAATTGGTGTGGGCAGGGTTAAACTGGGCTGAATTGGGCTAAAGTGGGCTGGCTAAACTGGAATGGACTGTGCTAAAGTTGGCTGTGTTGGGCTAAACAGGCTGGGATGAGCTGGAATGGGCTGGACAGGGCTAAACTGTGCTATCTGAAGTGATAAACTGGGCTGGACTGGTGTGCACTGGGCTAAAATGTGCTGGACTGGGCTAAACTGTTCTTGGCTGGGCTTAATTGCACTGGACTGAGCTAAACTGGGCTGGACTGGTCTGATTGGGCCCAAGTAGGCTTAACTGGGCTAGATGAGGCTGGGCTGGGCTATACTGTGCTAAACTGGTCTGGACAAGGCTGAACTGGGCTAAACTGGACTATACTGGGCTAAACGGGTCCAAACTGTACTGGTTTGGGCTATATTGGTCTGAAGTGGGCTAAACTGGGCTTAAGTGGGCTGAACTGAGGTAAGCTAGTCTGAACTGGGCTAAACTAGGCTGGACTGGTCTGAACTGGGCTAAACTTCTCTGAGCTGGGCTAAGCTAAACTTGTATGAACTGTGCTAACCCACGCTGTGCTTGGCTGGCCTAAGCTAGGTTTTCTCAGGTGCAGAAGAATATTCTTTGAAACTCAGATTTCTGGGAACAGAATTCCCTTGTTCGGCAATTCCAAAATCAAAGAGCCCCCATCACCCAGAGCCTGAGCTCCATTAAGTACAAAATCATCTCCCCGGAACGCTGCTGCGGTGGGTCTGGGACTTGCTCCGAGGAGCGCCCGGCTCTGCTGGGTGCGGGTACACAGCAGCCAGGGCACGGGCTCCTCTTGCCGTTGGAGCGGCCGCGGGGAGCAGGAGTGCCTCCGGCGGGAGGGATGGGAAGGGGGACACGGTCCCGCCTGCATCGCGGGACAGCAGCCCCGGCCTGCCGCGATTCCCCCCTGCCGCTGCCGGGCTGCCCCAGAGCCCTCAGTGCCCCGGCTTCTCGGTTCTATCCCCGTGTGGAGCCAAGCATCGTAACAGTTCCATCCCTGGCCATGGCAGGGGGATTGGAACAGGGTGATCCTCAGGTCCTTTCCAACCCTGACTGTTCTATGATTCTATGAGTAAATCACCTGGATTAATTACAGGCTACAGTTACATTTCAGACAGCGCAACTGTTGAATGCATCCTTCGTAGGAAGCTTTTGAGCAGTGCAGACCCAGAGCAGTCTTAGGAAGGCTGATAGTTTTGATTGTTTTGAGCCTTGCCCGCTCTGTAGCGTTCAGTGACTTTTCCATGATGGAGAAATTGCAGTAAATGAGGTGGTAATGCAATGTGCTGCCTGTGGGAACTTGTGGGTGAAACAAGAACCCTGTGCTTGCTCTGTTTTCCCTTGTTCAGACTAAACAGTGCATCTTACTGTGCACTTTTAAACTCCAGCACATTTGTGTGTGAATACAGACACATCCTGATAAGATATGTTTATGAAATATAAAATGCCATTCTTTCCCCAACTGAGCTAATCATTCCCCAGATCTGGAGCGTGCAGCGCTTGTCTAGGCAGCTGCTGATAAGCCCAACTCTGTAAGATAGATGGATGTTTGCTGATGTGTGTCTGTACCATGGGGGAAGCTGCATATGGGAAGCATCTGTACAAGAACAGATTCATTAGTGTAACTTAGCCTTTCATTCTGTCAACCTGTGCACCTTTTAACTAAATCAAGCCACTTCAAAAGCAACTGTCACAGGGTGTGTCTGTTCTGACCTTGGTTTGGGTGCAAATGTACCCTGACCTCTGTGGAAAGAGCAGGAAAACTAAAACGTGGGTGGAGAGATGTGCCAGATCTGCCCTTACCCTGCTCACCTGGCTGGCTGACACAGCCACGTTTGCAGAGTCACTCTCCCTTGCCAGCGAGTGTCTTTCTCTGTGGGGAAAACTGCATGGGACCTGACCTGGGAGAAAATATCTTGGGATAAAGATGGGCCTAAAATTAATAATCCCCTGGCTCTTCTCTGTCAAGGATGATTCTACCTAATGGTCTTCACAGAGCTCAGAAACTGCGGCTTTCATGGAATCCCACGTTGAAGGGACCTCAGGGACCATCTGGTTCAGCCTTTCTGTGCAAAGCATGACCTAGACTGGATGTCCCAGCTGTACCCTGTCCAGCCGAACCTTAACAGCGTCCAGCGCTGGGGAGTGACCACTTCTCTGGGGAGATGATTCCAGTGGCTGGTTGTCCTCATTGGGAAAACGTTTCCTCTTGTATCAGTTGGAATCTGTCCCGGAATAACTTGCGCCCATCGCCTCTCTTCTTTTCCATGTGACCACTTGCAAAAAGGGAGTCCTTGTAGCCATCCTTTAAACGCAAGAACATGGTGACAAGAGCTCCCTGACCCTCCTCGGTGTTAGAACTGTTTCCATAAATTATGATGTTAGTGCTGTTGCCTGGGGAGCTTTTAGGACCATTCATTTGTGAGCACTTGCTATGGGTGGTGATGGCAGCGCATTACCAGAGCTCTTTGCTCTTGGTGATTTATGCGCTTATGTCACCCGCTAATGGCATTAGAGGAGGATGTGTCCTGTTGGGGTTTCGTTAATAGGATTGTGCTGGGCAGCAGCGCCAAGGAGCTGTGCTCACTTGCACAGGTTCATGTCAGCTTCCAGGCTGAAAGGTTTAAGGCCTGCTTTGAATTCAGCTGGTGCTTCTGAAGTGAGGTGGGTGAGTGCTGGAGGCCGGCAGTGCTCTATTTAAACAAGCTGTTTATGTAGTTACTGTTGCAGCTACGTGGGCAACAGCGTGTGGAGGCTCTGGATGAGCAATTCCAGCTCAGGTGGATGCTTCTGAGCAATACTGGTTCAACAGCAAGTTAACTTGTCACCCTATTTTTCACTGCAACATAAAGACCTCTGTTTCTTGCGCCTGGCCCTGTGTTCGCTTTAAAGGGCATGGAGTGTATTCTCAGACGGGAGTTGTACCTCACTGTTTGTGCTCAGAGTGATGGCTAGAAATATCTCCACTTGGTGACCTGAGGAGCCTTGTGAGTTGCTTTCTGGCTGCTGGGATTTCACTCTGGAGAATATCTGGGTTTAGAAAACCTTGGCAGAAGAGCTGCTGGGGTTAAAGAGTGTTGGGGATTGCTTTCCAGAGGCGTTTAGGTTGGGGTCCTCATTTGCCTGTCCTGCTTAGGCCCCCATAACCCCAGTATTCTCTCCTTTTGTGTCTTGGGATCACTACTGAAGCACTGTCCTTGCTCCAAGTTCTTTGTGGGGGGACACCAGGGTGGGTGGTATCTGTGCAGTAGAACTCTGTGCACTTCAGGACATGACCTGCTCCTCTTTTGGTTGAGAGGGAGAAGATGCCTGGTAGTTTCAAGCTCAGATTCCCTAAGTATGCTGCTATGTTTATTGGTAAATAGATATCCTATAACCATAATAAACTTCGAACATTCACTCCACTTCTCTGGTTATCAGCAGTGTATAAATGTGTGTTTTCTGTAGCCTGTCAGAGCTACTCTTGCTGGCAGCACCCCGTGGTCTTCACTGCCAGCCCTGGTGAGTCCTTTCACTGCTGTTGGTAGCACTGGAACATCTTGCTCAGTGAGAGCAATTAGTCTCGGTACCAAACATGCCCTGAGTGTAAATATCTCTGTTGGCTGTCACTAGTGCTCTCACTGCTCTCATCTTTAAATACTTAATTGTAATGATGGATGAGGAGCAGACTTGTTTTTGAAGGTTGCAATTAAAAGAGTGTCCTATAAATGTTGAGTCTGAACTATGCTGTAGACTCAATAAACAACTGAGAGTGGTGTTTATCTGCTGCCTGAACTGGTGCTGGTGGAGAGTGTTGCTGTGCACAGGGTAGGAGGGTATAGTAATGTGATGTGGTGGTCCAAAGATAACTGCAAGATGAGAACTGCAGGTAGGTCAAGTAGCTTGACTTCTGATCTGCTAAATACCTGGTAAGATAAGGGGTTTCAGGTTCAGAGAACAGATGTAGATAATGGTTCATGCAACGTATAGTAAAGCTGTACAGTTCCTTACTAAAGGGTGTCGAGGATGCTAAAAGCTGACTTGGACTTGAGGAAAAACTGGATAATAAAGCAATTCATTCAGAGATACGAAGCATGTTGGTAGAATCCTTCCAGCCCAGGAAGTTTAAATCATTTATTGAAGTGAGGAGAGCACTGGGAGAGGTGTTCTGTGCATGTTCAGTTGATGTTCTCTCTGAGCGTGCTGGTGTGAATGTGTCTCTGCATTGCTCCCGAAGGCGCTGCAGTCCCAGATGGTTGCTCAGAGTGCATGCAGGCACCCGGAGTATCTGCTTCTACACAGCCCTCAAACTGAGAGCACAGCAGGTACAAGCCGATAGGAACAAGTATTGCTTTTGAGCTGAGCAGCATGGTGCAGGTGGGGTGCTCCCTTATCTTTGGAGACCTGAAGTTGGGAAGAATTCCTGTCATGCTGAGCTTGGGAATAAGGTGCTCTGTGTTAACACCAAATGGGCCATATTGGCCTTAGTTAAGCCTGTGGTCTGTCTGGCAATTCAGCACTTCGAGATCTGCACTGCTCATGTGTCTGCTGGTGGTCTAAATACATAAAGGGGCTGGAAGAAAGCTGGAGAAGGGCTTTGGACAAGGGCCTGTAGGGACAGGCCAAGGGGAATGGCTTTAACCTGCCAGAGGGGAGACTGA
>WYDI02027610.1:0-203599 GCA_009867235.2 Psittacus erithacus | reverse complement strand
CGCCCAAATAAATAATACGGATCCGCACCCTCCACCCATCTCTGGAACCGCTTTAGGCCCAGCGGCACAAGCGGGGAGAAGCCGAAACGTACCGGAGGGCCCGAGTTTAAAAATGCAGAATATCCGCGGCTCCTCGCCCGGTGCTGCCAAAGCAGGTCCCGCTCCCGGCCCCGTCCCGTGTCCCCCCTCTCCCGGCCCCGCACCCGACGCTCCCCGCCACCGCACGGCTGGGGGAGCAGCGGTAACAGGCACCATTACGGAACCATCATCATCATCATCATCATCATCACTCCCTCCGTCCTTTTCTCACCTCTGGAGTCAGAGCCCATTCACCAAAGTCCTTCCTCGTCCGGGAGCTCAAATATTTTCCTTTTTTTTTTTTTTTTTCCCTTTTATTTTTTTGCCCCCTTCTCTTTCCTCCTTGTGGATCAGCCAGTCCCGACATCATTAAACTACAGTCCTCCTCCTCCTCCTCTTCCTCCTCCTTCCTTCTCCCCCTCGCTGTCTCCCCCCTCTTTTCTTCCTATTTTTTTTATTTCAAAAAGGGGGAGCTGGGGGGGGGGGGTGTAGACATAGCTGCATGAAGTGGCTGCCTTTTAGAAAGCACATTTAATCTTTACTGGCTCCCCTAGGCTTCGATGAAGTAGAAGGGAAAGGAGAGGAGAGGGGGAAAGAAAAAATACAGGCAAGGGAGGCTGTTGAGGGACAGCAAGCATCAGGCTCAAATCAACGACCAGATGAAAATGTACTAGACCACACTGCCCCCTCTCTTCCTCTCGCTCTGTCTCCGTCTCTCTCACACACTCTCACTCCTGGAAAGCTTCAGTGTCTGGTTACAGACTCTTTTGGATCCTTCCCCCCCCCCCACTCCCTCCCCACCCTCGCCCTTTGCCAACTATCCTAGAGATTCCTTGCATGCCTACTTAAATCTTTAACAGAATAAGGACTCGGCTCCCCCCGCCGCAGCCGCCAGCCTCACACACATACATATACACACACACCAGCCCCAGCCACCCCTCCCCAATAATCTCTTAAGCTCCAGGGAGAAACCCGTCGCCGCGGCCGCATCCCGGTTCCCGTCCCTGCGGCCCCGGGACCTTCCCGGGCAGCCGGGCACCCTCTCCCTCCTTCCTAAAGACGTCCGGGAGGGGAGGAGAGGGAAGGAGGGGGAGGTGTTGGGGCTGCAGCCCTTCGCCTGGCATCCCTCTGGCTGGATCTGGGGTTTAAAACAATAAAATCCACCGCTGCTATAGCTCGGTTCCCCCCCTCCCTGTATCCCCCCCCTTGCCACACTGCAGCCCGCAGCCGCCCGTGGAAATCGCACGCCCCACGTCTGCATTGAAGCAGGCAGACTGCCTGGCTCATGCCCGTGATGACTTTAGAGCTGACAATCTCCTCTCCTCGACCTCCTCCTTCCCCACACACACACCCACCCCTCTGCTCAATGGCAGCACTGCTGCCTCTCACAGCAGACTATATTTGCAATATGTGCTAATTTACCAGCTATATGCCCTTGGATTTTAAAATGAACTCATCAGTCAATGTTTCTAGTACCGATGCTCCCTCTCTCCCTCACACACACCCTCCACTGCAGACATGTTACTCATTCTCCAAGCATTTCCTCTCCGAATGTCCGTCAGACGCATATACACTTCATTGATCAAACCAAATCCCTTGATAACAATAAATAATAATACAGACAGTTAACATCAGCGGGGAGCAGAGCGGGGGGCAGGGGGGGGAGAGACACAAAGATGACGACTAAATCTGCATTGTGCTTTATGAGGCTGATCCCTGCATTTTCCAGAGATGCGCTACACAATGCGGAGCGCAGGTATGGCCCTAAAGACCCAGCACACACCTTGCCATGCGGGGCCTTACCTGAGACCCATTCTTGCCCCCTCGGGGGTTGGTGATGCCTAATACCTGACTCCACCCAGGTTTCAAAAGGTGGTTGTGGGAACAGAAGGTGGTACTCACTGCAGAGAGGAAGCACCTAGCGCAAAATACAGACATAAATAAAGAAGGCAGTTTCTTTGTTATGCTGGGCACTGCAAAGATACTTAGGGCTTAAAGGTATCCTTGTATCCACATACCCTGATGGGTGCATAGTGGGATTTTCAGAAACACCTCCTCAGCTCCCACTGAAATCTGTTTTCTTTGTATTGAAGGCAGAGAGCACCTATGCAAGAAAGCAGGTTAGGAAGACAGTCTATTAAATATCCCTCTGTTACACGTGCCTGGTATTTCAAGGGCTTTAGGGCTTTATTCCCCAGTTTTCTGGGGCTAAAATGAGGAGGCAGGAGAAGCTGCCTCTCGGGATTCTGGCTAGTTAGACATCTTGTGTGGGTCTGGCAAAGAGAAAGGGACTGCAGCCGAAGTGTTCGGGAAGTTGGGGAGGGTGGGGCTATCTAGCAATCTTTGACTCACTGGGGTAACTCCCTGAACACAGGAATTAAATTATTACTCAAAGCAAGCTACATTTTCTGAGCAGCAGCCTTAGGATGGAATTCTGCATGCACATGGAGTATGGAACAACTGAAATGTATGGAAATACATATACAAGACAGTCAAATTATTGGGTGCAATGCAGAAGTCCCTGGGTGATAGAAGAGGTGGGATTATGCAGTGAAGTCAGTCCATGGATACAAATTTTCTTACTTATACCAACATAATCCTGACTGACATCAACCTAGATAGGGGAAGAATCAAACCCTGTGTAGTAAAGGATCTAATCTTTGGGAAAAGTAGACTGGATTAGAGAGACTGTATCTGCCAAGCATCCCTTCACTCCCTCACCATCATCACAGCAGCGTGCAAGATTTTGCCATCACACAGACCAATTTATCTCTGTTGCCTTTTTTGCGTTCCCTTCTCTTCCTTCCCAAAAATGTTTGAATTTTCTTTCTTAAAAGTTCTGTTGCAAACACAGAATTTCTTTACACAATTTCACCAACTCTTTGGAGGATACTTATTTCAAGCAGTTAACACCTGACCCCAATTTTTGTGGGTAATTAGTGAGCTAGATAACCACACAAAGTGGGTAATTATTTGGTACCCAAGGGTACTGTACAAGAGGGTAGAGGCTTGCGATGTTAACAAAAGCACATCTCTAATTATTGTATCTATACTGGTGATGCTTTAAGAATAGTTACTCCATCTAATGATCCATGATAAATCAGTAAACTACTTTGCTTCCTTTAGCATACATGCGTGGGATAACCTAGGGCAGGACGTGAGGGCAAAGCAAATTGAAGCCCCAACTTTGGAATATGCACAAGAGAAGTGAGAGGCGCTTGGAGAAGGCAGTAAGACTGGAAGTGTTTGCTCTGCAACAGCAGAGCCTAACAGCCATCATTAGATGCTAACAGGTTGGTTGAGACGACTTGAAAAGCCATGTAGGAAGAAGCTTGTAGAGTGTGCCTCAGGGTCTACTTCTTGCTTAGGTAATGTGGCTGGGCTGATGGAGCTTTGTACACAACAATAACCCTAATCATGTTTTAACTGAGTTCAGTCTTGCTCATTGAAAATCACTTTGAAAGCTGTACAAATGAGGTGGTTCACGTTTGTGGAGGGTCAGGGCTGAAATGCAAGAGTGAAAAAGGAGTGAATTTCAATTATCTACCATCTCCAATATTTATGTTGCAAACCCCACATTTCTCCCATGGAAAATGTTACATCCTCAGTAGATTTCCCTCCCTCCCCCTCTCCAAATTTAAGAAGGAAGGGATGGGAATTATTTCAAAATAGAAACTAAACGAGAGCGATTCAACTACCAAAAAACAGTTTTGGTCATCGGAACCATGTGAAAAGAACCGTTATGCTGGAAACAGATCCATAATCTTAAACACAGCGGTCACTATCCACTGACCAGTATTTGCAGCATTACACACACACTTTTAAGGCCATCTTCAAACCAAGACATTACACCCAGCGGAAAAGCACTTTCCTTTTTTAATTGCTTTTATGAATCATCACTCGCATCCGGACACTTCATTTACTAGTGTCCAGTAACCTTGTTTTTCAAAGACTCAAATTCCAAACCTAAGGGCCTCCAGGGTGGCACAAAAAAATAGAGGCGTCATCCTCTTTTGATCACAGCCATGTATTTTAACTTAGTTCGCTGCTTTGGGATCGTTCGTGCCAGGCACGACAGAAGAAAACACCAATGGCAGCATCACAAGGCACTGTCACCACCAGGAATCTGAAATCTCAACAGGGAAAGTTTGAGGGGTTTCCACAACTCCTCCTATTTCTCTTTTGTTCTGGTTTTCTTTCTTTTGGAGTGAAATAAGCACAACTGAAAGAGGCCTGAAAATTGTTCTCATATTTAAAAAGGGGCCAAGTCTCTGCAGTCCTTTTAGTCCTGAGCATGCCTTGTTCATATTACCAGTGTGGGGAGATTAAGAAGGAATAATACCACCACCAGAATTGGGGATCAGTTCAGAGCAGCTGTGAGGTGGACACTTGTCCACTCTGAACTGCACCAGAAAACTGAAGCTTCTTTCATGTGCTACAGGCTATTTAACAATCTAGTAACTTGTAATGTTTGGCTGCTACCATGCTGAGGTGAGTATAAACTGGTAACCCCTTCACTAACCCTGTTAGGGACCTGTTTTGCAGGAAAGGCTCTTGCAGAAATGGAGTGAGAGGAAGTTTGCAGAGTGAAGCTGGAAAACAGAAAGGAAGAATGAATTTAATCAGAGAGACAGGTTGGAAGGAAGAGGAGACCTTGGTAGGTGCACAGTCATAGCAGAAAGCAGAGTAAAGACACACTGCTTTTTCTGGCACCAGTTGGAATTGGTGATTCAAAGAAGAAGACACATAGGTGAAGGGATCCTCAGCCAGAGAGGATGCTTTAGGGACTTAAGCATTGACTATAGGACTCTAAGGCCTTTTTGAGACAAGTCAGTATCAAAACAAAACTATACAGAGATCATTTAGGAAGTACCTTTCAAATAACAGTAATGTCTCTGCTGTATGGACATCGTATATGGTAATATATGACAATAGTTTACAAATGAATCAAATGTCTTCAGTGGAGTAAAAAGCATTTACTAATACATATGAAGAATTCAAACAATGTGAGGAAACGCATAAATTCATAGTGTGGGGCACACCCATGGAAAGCAAAGCCGGGCAAAGGTGTCATGATTTCAGTGTTACCAGGACAGTGTTCTATGAAATGAGGAGTTTGACAACCAAAAGCTCCTTAATTTAAACCTCACCGGTTTGTATACCCTTGTCCAATTGCACATCAAGTCAGTGGTAAAATCACCTCACCTCTTCCTACAGGCTGAGAAAGTTCAGACTCTTTAGCCCAGAGAAGGCAGCATGGAGACCTCAGAGCAGCCTTCTAGTATCTGAAGGAGGCTTACAAAGATGCTGGGGAGAGACTCTTCATTAGGGACTGCAGTGATAGGACAAAGGGTGATGGGTTCAAACTTAAACAAGGGCAATTTAAGTTAGATAATAAGGAGGAAGTTCTTTACTGTGAAGGTGGTGAGGCACTGGAATAGGTTGCCTGAGGAAGGTGTGAATGCTCCATCCCTGGCAGTGTTCAAGGCCAGGCTGAATGGAGTCTTGGGTGACATGGTTTAGTGCGAGCTGACCCTGCCCATGACAGGGGGGTTGGAACTGGATGATCTTAAAGTCCTTTCCAACCCTAACTATTCTACGATTCTATGATTCTACCTTGCTTCCCCACAATATAGAACCGTCATGACAGTGCTTACCATGTCCTTGGAGTGTTTGGAGGTCCTCGGAAGCAAGCTGCTATGTCCATATTACTTTCATTATCCACATCTGCTGTCCTGTTAGTCAACAGAGAGGATGGAGTGTGGTTGAAGGTCATGTAAATTCCCTTTCATCACCAGCAATTCGTTTTAACCTGACTCACCCACCAGCTTTCACCTCCCAACCCAACAGGGCATACGTTAGCAAATTACCTCACCCATGCACTACCCTGACAGCACCACAGCTTAAAAAGTGGCTGTTGTATTTTCTCTCCATCCCCCAATTCTGCTAACGGGTTTCTCAGAGATCTCTGAGCTCCAACTATATCAATCCCTGGATAATGGTGAACACTTAAAACAATAAGGTGAGAAAGCCATAAACCAGTTCAATCCCAAGGTGAGTAAAGGCAGCAAAAAGCAAAATGAGGCAGGGCTGTTCACCTCCTGTTGAGCAGGGCCTGGTGGAAAGCCCTGGAAGACTGCACCATTCTGTGCCCTTACTGAAAACCAAGTTTAGGGAAATGGGAAGAGTTCAACAAAAGGTCAGCTGATATAACAGAGGGATTTGAAAAGAAAGGTTACAGAGATTAATTCATCCCATATCAAAGAAAGAATATGAGAAGTGGGAACGCAGTAGCGAGAGTTATGTGTGTTTTGCCTATAGGGAGTTAACAATCTGCCCTTATCCGTGAGCTCTCCTATACAAACCGGATTTAACTGAACTGAGAAACTCAAGGTGAAACTCGAAGTTATGTGGATGAAGTCACGCAAAAAAGTATTACATCTACTCTTGCATGATTTTCCATTTCCATATCGCATAAAGCACCTGAAACCCCTCATATTTCACATGGTTTTGGGTTCGCCAAAAGTTTCCAGTAAGACTCGATTCACTTAAAACATAAGCAAAGCTCCAAGAACCTCACTAAAATCTCAGATAAATCTAACCTGGTTTTAGCTGGTGACATAATTTCTTAAGATCTGAGGCTTCATACTGACAAACTTTGACGCATTCCACTTACTAATTGATGGGGCTATATTAATATGTTAACCTACAAGGTTGACACAAAAACCTTCTGGCTGGTCAACATTTAATGCTTTCTTAAAATGGACCTGAAATTTCAATAGACTCATTGTATGAAAAAGACGGTGTGTCTCAATCAAGGGGATTTTTCTTATTCTGAAAAAGCCAATATAAATAATACATGTTGAGGCTGTTCAATTAGAATCTAAACTGCTGAACCTAGACTCGACTTCAGAAACATGCATAAAGTATAGGAATATTTGGGAATCTGACCTGGCAGGAAAGGTAGAAAGTTAAATTAAAACTAGAAATCATGAAACTAAGAGCTAGAATGAATTCTGTTTCAATAGGAAAGAAGTGGTAGGGTCACTGTGTAAAAGAGATTGTAATTCACAGATTGGAGAGCTACTGCCTGCAGTCTGCAGATCTGTGCTCATCCCCTCCATGAATTCACTGTGGACCCTTAGTCGTGCAGTCCGTTTCCAGTTGTTTTCTGCATAAACCCAATATAAACAGGTGACAGAACTATTGCACGTAACAAAGGAATTGTGAATCTATTAATTAATGTTGGTAAAGAGCCTTGAGAGCTTACAGGGACCTGAAGAACCTCAAAGAACAGTCATCCCCTCAACCTCCTGTTACTCTTTAGCCCTTTCCACCAGCACTGACTCTCTCTTTAAAGACAGGGTAGGAATTATTCAAAAGATAAAGAAATGTTCTGGGGTTTCAGGTTTTCTAATTCTCCAGCTACAGCCTGCAGTTGGCACAATCAATAAATCAATAAACAACACATGAGGACATGTCTCTCTCAAGAAGAAGATACTTGCCTCAGCCACTGCTGGAGAATGAAACCAAAAGGTAGGATACCAAAATGTTTTCTACAGCTGGTTGGTGGGCCCAAACCACTGATCCCTGCACAGGGACAGGCAGAAGCTGGTGCAGAGCCAGCTGAAGGAATCCCAAATCGGTGGTGATGACAGTGGCGAGAACCCAAAAGACCTGTCCCTATTCCCAATCCTGCCACGAGACATGCTAAGTGGCTTGGGCAATTCTCTCCATTTCTTTGTGTTTCCTCTTCTGTCTGCCTTATCTGTTTAGACTGCAAGCTCTTGCGCACAGGGAGTCTCTTCTCAGAGCGTGTCTACAGGATGCCAGGCCATTTAGGTATTGCTGTCAAAGAAATAACAGGCTTGGGCACTTTAACACGGGTGAAGCCTGAGCGCAAGTCTGGTCACCCTTCCCTCTTGTGAAACCAGACACAGAGGTCTTAGTAACTTGTTTTCAGTTGCTCCACTGGTGATGAGAGTGTATTAAAAATTAGAAAGCCACATATCAGGAGGCATGTGACAGACAGAACGAATGTCAGAACGCGAGGAAGACACGGCAACCTCTGAGGACTTACGTTTGACCCATCCCACACCGCTCAGCCTCTGCATGCCAGAAATAGCAGCGGGACGCAAGCGCAGCAGCCAGTCTCCCCACTCCTGGTGCCAGTCCATACTGCTGCATCATTAACGTTGCACTGCAGGCTCTAGCACACACTAAACTTAGATTTAGTTCGGTTTATAATGCAATAAGACCTTTTGATGAGCTACAAAATGAAGAAAACAAACAGAACGATCTGAATATCAGAATATTTCGGTTAAAACAAACAACATTCATTAGGATTTTTAAAATGTAGTAACATTTTCAAGTTGATTTTTGTGTAAAAGGAGTATTAGATTGTAAATATTGTCAGCTTTAACTCTGCACAGCTAATGATTGTGTATGTCAGCATGGATGTTATCCATATGAAACATTACTTCATAGAGATATACAGAATGCTGACTTGCAATCCCAGTATGACATGCAACATGACTGCCTCTGCACAATTCAGATAGGATTAGTTCCTGTCTTTAGGAGGAACAAGGACCTCTATTTTATATACAGTGAATAAGCACAAAGACTTAGCCAAGATCTCATAGGAGGTCTGTTAACAGAACTTCAGGGTCTGTACCAATGGCTTAATAAAAGATATAATAATTGTTCCGTAACGGTGGAGGCTGTGCACAGTCCTCACCCCATTAATAATAAAACAACACAGGCCCCAGGAACTGAGTACAAACAAGAACCCCTTGCAGTGGAGACAACTTTAAAATTACAAAGGTAATTCACCTGATGTCTTGGTGAAACCTGGACTCATGTATCCCAGGAACAACCCACAGTAAATACCTATTCCATAGGTGCCCGTGGCCACAGAGAGCCATGATTCTGACCCTGGTGCACAGAGAAGCACCTCCCAAATGGGCCTATACCTGAGAGAATTCAGTAGCAGCACTTAATTCTTACAATTAAGACACACACAGGCAGCCTCCTGCTTCGTGCTATAATGGACTGTCCACATGGAAGCAACGGCAGCAGCAGGTCCCAGGTCATTACTTGATCACTTTCCTGCTTAATTACTATTTTTAATTACTTGCATGGCAACAACACAAAGTCAATCTAGGAACGGAAATCCATTCTTTGAACAACTTCTGCCTTTTTTCTTAGACGTGAACTATTGCTATATAAGCCATTCCTGATTAATATGGAGCCCTCATGGGAAAGCCACTGCCTGTCTACTGATTTCATTTCCTACCTCTTCTCTTCTTCAGCAGACAATTCAAGTCCCTAAAAAGTAAGGGCAAAAGATCTCTTACTTTATCGTTATAAGACGACAGTGTTTTTTCCCTTGCTATTTGCCTCCAGGAAGATATATTAGCACTACATTTGCTCCTCCGTGTGGTGGGATTTCTTAAATAAAAATGTATGTTATATATATGTATGGACTTGGAACCAGAGCTGCTTTAGCCTATTAACTATCCGCGTTTGCTTCAGACTTGGCCAGCCACCTAAAAAACCTGCCAAGACCTTTCTGGCAGCCTTTCCCAACAGTTCCAGGAAAACATGGAATATTCAAAGAATTTTAGGGCCTCGCAGCTTCATTTGTCACCGCTCCTCTTGCCCACTTAAAACTAAATCACAGGCAAATTGCTCTAATGCCCTATTAAAGATTTAAAAATGGCCTTCTCCACAGTAGGGTATCTGAGGACAAATCAGTGTTAATATATAATGTGAAGCCTGCCTCAGTCTGTAATGCAGTGTGGCGTGAGGCAGACCAAGGGCTTCACAACCAGTAAGGGAGCTGCTTTACAAACCTTGAACTTCCCAAGTGGAGGTTTTAAGCCTCCCTCTGTTATCCACGCAAAGGAGAGATTCATTTTATCCTCATCATTAGCAAATGTCTGTTGAGGTTGCAGCTTATGTCATACATGAAGCAAACAAAAACGTGAAGAGCTGTATCAGAATTCACTGCCTCTATGGGTATCAAGGCACTGCCTGAGTAATGCTGTTACAGACAGGCCTGAGTCCCAATGCCTGGAGCTTGTCTGTAAGCTAACTTACAGATTCCAAGATTACCAAATGACATGATTCTCTGAGAATTGGCAATTAAAAAATGCCCCTCTACTGGAATATAAGCAGAGCATCATAGAACCCCTTTCACTAGTGATTCCACCAGCAGAGTATGGATATCCTCCTCTTCTACTGAAGAAGAGAGAGATGACAGTTCTTTAATCATGGAATCATAGACACAAAGTCCCAAGTAGCCACTTTAGGAAATGCAGCGACCAGCAGAAGGACACTTGTGGATTTATTACAGCACTAAGGTTACAGACTGCAGACCAGTGACTTCTATCCTAGAACCCTACGTGATTCATGACATGATTCAGCAGCCTAGCTACATCACTGCTAACATATTAAGTAGTGGACACTGATTTTAGTTTTTCCACTAAGACTCACGCTGTTTAACTTCTCATTCAACAACTATTCTCACATACAAATGAAGGGAAACACGCGACTGAAATATCTTAGGGCTCTTATAAAATAAGTTCTCCTTTCACAATTCAAAAGCTCGTGGAAGGGCAATTTCCAAAGCCAACTCAAACCACAAGATATGTAGCAGAGAGCAATTGGGTCTCGCCTTCTTCCTTTCCCCATTTCCTTCCTGGTTTTCCTTCTCTTCCTCTTTTTTTGTAAATCCTGCCCTTCAAATCTAACAACCTCATTTATGAAAGGAAATAGAAAGCCAAGGGGAAGCTGTGGCATCTGACAGACTGCAAACACCACTACTGCAAACCACTCTCATGCCACAACTGCTATTCCTTGTCAGAAGAGACGAGAGGCCACTTCAAACACAAGAAAAACAAACTTGAAAATAAACCCACATCAGTGGCATTAATCTGGGCATGGTTTTGACCTGCTGTTTACAATTCCTTAAATCTCAAGCTAAGCAATAAGAGGGGTCTGCCTACACTCTTCAGGGGACTGCCTGTAGTGACCCCAAAACCAGCATCAACCTCAGCTGCTGCAACCACTGATTTCCAGCCAGTACCCATGTGGAAGTGCCAGCAGAGATGCTGCTAGTGCAGCACCACACCTAAGCTCATCATGTCCCAGAGCAGCCACTGATAGCTGGAGCATCATGCATGACATGCTCCTGCATGGTGGAGACCAGCTCCACCCTCATACTGAAAATTCATACAGACAATGCTCATATGAATTTCACATCAGCATTGTGCAGGGATTTATCCATCTGCGTTTATATCAGGATCAAGCTCTAAAATGTTCATAAAAGCTTGCGATCATGGCTTGAGCTTTATACATGTACTGGATCTAGGAACAACAGGCAGCAAGGTCTAGATGCCTATCAAGAATTCAGTGAGGGGTAAACAAAAGGGGAAAAAATATCTGTCTTTACCAACCATTTGCCTGACTGGTGATGGCTTTTTTGGACATTGACAGTTGCATGTGTAAAAAATGGCCCATTCACAAAACAATACTCTTACACTACAATTGTTAGACATGACATTTACATGTCACTGTTAATTATAAATTACTTGATCCTGACATTTCCTTAATACATTATGAAAGCCCTAATGAAACCCTATGAACTGCGTGTCACACCTGTAACAAAGAGAAGCTTAGAGAAATCACAGCCTTGTCATCAGCCCTTGGCAAAGGGTGTAAGGAAAAATGGCAGCACATGTGAGGCAGACCCAGAAGGGGCAAGGGAAAAATCTGCACCAACAAATGTGCTTCTCTGGAGCAGGAGTTTGGCTACCTAAACGTGGAAGCCTACAAGAATGTAGACAGAAAACAGAAATGAAGGACTCTATAGTGGCTGTACCTACACTGCTCTTGAACAGTACTTTTGGATGGCGTCTTGAGTTTGGGCTTGCACATTAGAAGTTGGCTGGCAGGAGGCAGAGAATGGCTCCAGCCACTGGTACGGCCCCTGCCTGCGGGATGACAGCTCTTTCCCCATACATGGCTTCAGCCTTAGCAGCAGTAGCAGCTTCCTCCCATCTTTGAAGGAAATTATTGCCTGGAGTATTTCTAGCCAGTGGTACTTCATTTGCAGTAGACTCAGACAATCGTGGATGACCTAACTGGGGAGGAAGCTGTCTTCTACAAGTTTGAGAAGGAAGCAGGGATAGTTGCTGGTAAAGAGAAGTCGCTGCATGTAACATGGAATGCAGCACTTTGATTTCTTTCCTTATCTGCCCCAGAAACCTGATTCTTATTTCACCAAGAAACAGGGCCATGACATTGCACAAAGAGGCTAATTTCACCCTATTGCATGTAAAAAATTATTTGCTCGGGGAGAATACATGTTATATTTTGAATATATAAATCTAAGCATATGCAACTGGGACTGCCTGGAGCATCAGCAGAGTCAGGGCAAGTAGAAGTCTTGTCTTGTTTAAAGAAAGAAAGAAAGGGGGTGGGTGTTCCCAAATAAAACTTTTTGGATCTTCCTCTGCTATGGGAAATTTCCAGATGTCAGACCTCCTTTCTGTTCCTGTTGGGACTGAAACCTTTCCGCACAAGGTTAAATCCAACACCACTCCTATACGAATTTGTCTCTGGCTGAAGTCTGACTGGATATAGAACCTATCTCCAAAACTCACGCTGGAAATGCTGAACTTCACCTGGTTTCCCATCTAAGCCACCAAGCTATGAAAAGGGAAAAGTAAGAATGAGAAGGAAAAAGTTAGTCAGAGAGCTGTGTGTTCAGATCTCTGCTCTGGCCTCAAACTATTCATTTTCAATACAAGAGCTCCAGATATTGAGCTGGTCTCTACCAGCTAATTCTTTCATTTTCCAGTTGCAGTCTGCGTTGTAATTGATATCTACATCTAATTAAAGGACATCTGTTTTCCTGTATAGGTTATACTTTTTGACTCTTAAAACACACACACGCACACACACAAAGAACTTCCTTCTTCAGTAATTTACAATTTCCAAAGGAGAGGGCAGCAGCATTTCTGAGGTCTGGGCTTTCAATCTGGGTAATGAAATTGTCTTATTTTTAACTGTCTGAGCATTTTTCAAGCAGAAGCGTGTTAGAATTCATATTAATTTGTGCAGTACCCTATCATCATCATAATTTAGCTCACAAGGTTGCTGTGCTTGGAATTCCAGTTATGACATGAATTCTATACATTTTATACAAATTTATAAATGGCATCAATAGAACACTTAGGGCCTTATTCATTAAACAATGAGTCATTCTGGCATTCCATTCTATTTCATCCCAGTTCTTACAAAACTTTTATGTACAAATTTGACTGTACTTACTGCATCTGATTTAGCAGCAGCAGTGTTGCAGCATAGTTTTAGCTGGGTGTGGAAATAGATGAAAGCCACTGTTTAAGGAAAAAAAGAATCCCTGTAATGGTGAAAGTCTCTGAGTTTCAGTCTCCTTTCCAAAGCAACAGCATTCGGGTCCCAGGAACAGCCCTTGCCTCATAGCCAGGTGAAAACACAGAAGTAAAAGATAATTTGCAATGGTGCAAGTACTTTCCTGCTGCCCAGCAAACCAGAAAAGCCCTATTTCTGAATACAAAACTTTGCTAGTTATTCTTGACAGGAGAATTTCAGTGGTACGCTACAAGAGGCTTAAAGGCTTCCCTAGATACGCGGTTTCTGATTGTGGCATCAGGAAGCTAATGATGGTACAGCACCACAACATGAATTTTTCTCGTCCTAGAGCTTCCAGATGGACTGGTCATATTTTGGATGTGTGCATGTTTTAAATGAAAACTGAGTTGAAACTAAAAAGATTAAGCCAAAACTAAGACCTTTCACCTATTTTTTAGGAATGCATCTGTATTACAAATAGCGGCTAACACAGCAAAATATAGGACCCATTGTTTGGCAAATTCTATCTTAATCTAGGCAAAGCATATATAAATAGCAGTGAAGTCATGATGGTATGGGTTTTAGCATGCTCTAGCAACTGGAGTACAAAGTCTTCAGGGACACGCTGGTTACTAGCCAGTGGGAATCTGTTTGAACTGTTCGCATTACTTCATTCAATCCAGTTAATCCAGGTAAACTGGCGTATGCTGCAAAGCACTCTCCATTTTATAGTTTGGATACCTCAGCACGTATGACTATTTTACCTTCTCTTTGTCCTTTCAACCTTTTCCCTGACTGCTAGATATACGGCTGTGATTGCTATCATTTCTGTAAAGCTTGCTGGAGCACCATAGTCTTGGAAGTCACCATTCCTCTATCAAATATGGCTGGGATTAGAAAACAGTCTCAGAAGTTGCTGAGAAGAAAGAAGGCACAGATACACAAGTGTACATAAGGCAAATGAGCATGCTAGCTGTTTTTTCACTGGAAACCATTCCAAGACCTCATCATTCCTCGGATGCTTGCAGTTTTCTTCATTACGTATGTAAGCATCAGTGCTTATTTTTGGTTTTTATCCTTACTAAGTCACGGTGAATTTGGGATCCATTTCACTACATATCCTTGTACATTAGGACACTATCTGTCAAGCAATCACCATGCCAAGAAAAGCACAATACTATCTATACCCGCTGTCCACAAAGGAGAACAGAGATGTGTGCTTAAGTGTACCATCTCAGTTTCTTTAATACTCTCACCATGAGATTTCTAGTACTTCACTTTATGTTACAGACTTAAAGGAACAAAAACATGATCAAAGCTTACATTTCATTATCATAGGACACACAGTTTTCCTGGGAGGTGGATGGTTTCTTTTTCATTTTACATTCCAATGGAAATGTTCTCTGAAAAACAGTTGCTATCTCCCCAGCTATTCACAGGCTTAGCTGAATGAAAACTGGGAATGGAAGAGTAATGGAAAACAAGGAAAATAGACCACTTCTGTCTGTTCATTGCCCAAGCTGAGAGAAACAAAACTGGCAATTAAAGAAACTGTTTAGGGTGAGCCACCTCCCTTTTGCTTTCTCCTCTTTCAATCTACAGCTCATGAGTTGTTCCTTTACTCATTGCAAAAGGTCCATAATTGTAACACTGCCACATTCTCCTGGAAATCTATTTAAATGGCATATGATAGAAGCCATATGATAGAAGCTTAATTACATAGAGGGCATATGGAAGGCATATGACATAAGGACATATGGAAGGCATATGATAGAAGGGCATCCGAGGACATATGATGGAAGTCTAATTAATTGACAATACATTCCTCTCATCAGGGGGAGAGCTGGAATGCTATTTTATTCAGAAGAAAAATATGCACATTGAATTAAGTTTACCACTGACCATTCTCCTTTTCAATTATTATTCCTCGTTCTTTGGAACGAGATAGACCGTTTGAGTTAACATACTTAAAGTCGATAGCCACAAATGTGTGTGTTAATACAGACAACTGCTATTTTTGGACCTTATGAAGTTCCCTTATAACAGTGCAAAGCAAAGTCAAAATGTTACCACCAAAAACGAAGAGAGACTGTTCTTATTTGGAGTTACTACCACCCATTTATAAGGCTATTCCTAACCAAACAGGTTAAAAATAATAAATCAGCCCTTATGGAACAGCTCTAAATTGGATGTGAATCAATGCAGCTTGTGGATTTACAGCTGAAAATTTGCACTTCCATCTGCAAAAAGATTTATGGGGGGGAAATAAGGTACTGCCTAAAATGTGCTAAAAAGATTCCTCTATTTTAACCACCTGCATGTGTTTAGTGCATGTGCCTCTGTGGAATACAGAAGCTGCGTTGTGTTAGCCCAGATACTTGCCTTGTCCTAAGGAACTGCAGAGTTATAAACCATGGTATTGATATCTATAACCTCTTTGAAAACAAGATGAAATAAAATCCCACTAATTCACTCTTTGAATAACTAATAATTGAGCACTGGGTAACGCTCAAGAAACCAACAGCTTCTCTTTGCATTCAGTAAACAAGGATTTGCTGATATTAAAGTGCCATTTTACTAGAAGGATATTTCTCTGGGTTACTTAGACACCTTGAAATATTGTTATCATTTTCACACTTTTAGATTAGCCTAATGAAAGAAATCCTGTGCCTACCCTTTACTTTTATTCACTAACTTAGAAAGTTTACCCACTAGCAAACAGTCTTTCTTATTTCTGGGAACTCAAAAACTCTTGTTAGAATTAGTCATATACATATATATAGTTGAAAGACGTAATGCAGCTCATATTCTGGGCCCTGATCAAGCATTACAGCCACCATCTTCATCCAGGCAGCCAGGGGACCTGAACCCTGAACACTGCTAACATGAAGATCTTGAATCTTGTCTTCAGACTTCACTAGATAAATGACACAGTTTCAGAGGGGTTTTCAGGCGTCAAATACTTTGGTAAATAAAACTGTAGGTTTCAATAGCAGCTAGGTATATTTGGCATATTCCCTGCATTTTAGACTTGTAAGATGTAATACAAATGTGGTCTTTTGCCCAGAATTGCTGGCTCACCATGTACCCGTTCTCCATGCAGCTCATCCACAAAATTTGGGGTGGTTCCACAGCTCCTGAATGCAAATTGCTGTGAGGGAGAAGCAAACCACCTCTATTGGATGTGTCCAGAGCTACAGCCTTTGAAACACCTAATGTAACTGTACAGGCCTAGAAATAAAACCTTTATCAATCATTTTAGCTGACTGTAATCACTAATGGATATTTCCTAAGAACAGCTCTCCCAAAGACTGTGTAGATTTAGGTACTTTCAGAGAAACCCTTACAGGCTTTATCTGGAAGCATCAGCACCAGCCTCCTACACTTCCTGAGAGACAATGAGTGCGCCAGGTCTTGTACTGCTACAGGGCAGAGCCCTGTTTAACTCCTGGTGTAGAACTAACCAAACCAGTCAAAGACTAGTGGAAAAAGAAACCTGCTTGCACATCTCAATAGCAGACACAATACAGGACACTTTTCATGTTACCTTTGGAGACTTCTGATTGCTGACCGTGAAGGCAATAACACTGATAAGTTGCCATGGTGCTTTTTAGGAATGTTACACATTGCGCTGCTTGAATGCTAATAAAGGAAGACAAGCATTACTAGTCCACTGAATGTGCTAAAAACTCAATAATACAGTCCCCATAGGTAAAAAAAGAAACGCTGAGAGAACGAACATTTCTGAAGTTCTAGAGAGGCAGAAGAAAAGAAAAGGTTTTCCAGCTCATCTTACCTGCTCTTTCCTGTTCCATGTGTCCAGAGCAAAGATTGCTGAGGAATTATGGTCGCTCATCACGCCGTTCTGTGCAAGACCCAAGGAAAGCTAGGAGGTTGTACAGTTATCTCCCTTGGTGTAATTCTAAACTATACAACCTACTACCTCAACCTGGATGCATGCAGTCAAAAATGCTGAAAGCTACCCACCACTCCACAGCCGACATAAATGTCAGGGTTTCTAGTTAAAAAAAGTCCTCAGAATTCTCAGTGCACTAATTTAGAAGCAATAAATGCTTTGCTGGTGAAAAGACACCAAACCCAAATGCAACTCCCCACACTGCATATGTTAATAGATAAGACAAAACGAGCTGTGGTTATTACTGCTGGAGAGAGACAAGATCATGGTCACTTCTTTTCACACAAGAAGGAATTTTGTCCCTGGCTAAAAAAGTCCTTTCCCCCTCCATAGCAGATGCATCTGCACTACAGCACAGAACATATATGTACATTGTTTTAAAGCACTTTAAGAAGGCTTAGTTTAAATTTGTTCTAACATGTCTTTTCCTTTTGAACACATACAACGTTGACCTTGGAACATGCGCCTTGGCTCCTGAATGCTTATAGAGGATGACTGGAGAAGTGGGATGAAGAGAAGAACTGCAGAAAGGGTAGAAAGTTTTAAGTAAACTTTACCCTTGCACCGATGCCTTGTTAAGATTAGTGAGGTTAGAAATGCAACACTGAGCCTCTCTCAGCAGTCAGAATAAGACGGTGTTCCCTTAACAAGGAACACATTACATTTTTAACTTGTATTAGTTCACAGTCAAACAACCAGGATGTTATCATTGTGAGTCATTCCCATTACACACCAAGGTATTACTTAAAGCAGTATGCTGCCTATTTATTATGGCTTACAAACAGGGATTAGTGTCTTAAAATGTGCTGGTGCAGACAGTGGAGCTGGATCGGTCCTGAGATCCTGCCTCTCAGGTGAATGCATCCTCAGGCACAGCAGCTCTGTGCTGGAAGGGGATTACAAGGGAATCAAACCCTGTGCATGAATGCTGAGCTGTGCTGAATAGATGGCATCTTGATTGTTTCTCTTTTCTTAGGATGAAGTAGCATTGCTGATTCCAAAAAAAGCTAGTGCCCTACCTTTACATTCAAAACCTGACCAGAAATAAAGAAGGAAGGGGAGAAATAATACCACTCTTCAAGAATGTTTGATGAAAACCCAATCTTTCTGCATGGTTTGAAGGTACATAATGTTGACAGTATCAGGGAATTTCTAACAACTCCAGATTCAGTAAATGACCTGATAGGCTCTGCAGACATATACTGTGAGCAGCATGGTACAGTACCCTAACAGTAGAGTCACTGTTAACCATTTTATTAGACCAGTGATCCAGCCACAAATCTGGATAAGGAAACCATGGCTCTGTGGTCCTGGTTTTCTAACCAGGAGCTTTATTGCTGTCTAAAAGCATCCTGAAATCATCCCAATTCCTCGATGCAACATCATAATTTTTGCGCACTGAACATCTGTCCTCTGACATGAAATCCAATGAAGTAACTTATGTAGCTCTATGGAAGCCAATGAACCTGTGTTCTCATTCAGGGTGATGGAAAATCTCAAGTCCCACCCAATTTCTACGTGACACTGGAGATGTAACTCCCTTTTAGGCTTTTGAAAACATCCTATTCTGCAGCTATAAACTGCAGAATATAAATTAGACCATTTCATGGCTATGACCATTTTCTACAACTTATCCTTGCAAGTATTTTCCTGTATCTTAAGCTTGTAATGAATGTTACACACTGCATAGTATAAACCAAAAATTATTATCTATAGCTGATCAGTTTAATGAAGGAAAATACTGTTAACGTCACCAGTGCATTGAGACTAACACAATCAAAATCCCTCATGAAAAAATTCCTTACTCTCAACTTGCTCCTAAATAACCTAAATTCAGGTTGGCAAATGCCACTGCGACTGTTTTGTTCCTGACTCGCTACCTCTCCTTGCTGCTCTCCCATCGCAACTTTAACTTCCTCTTCATCACCACATTGACAAATCCTTGAGCTGTCAGCTCTGTGCTGGCTCTTATTCAAAGATCATTCTCGCTCCCTCCCCCGTTACTATATTGAGCTGAGGAGCTGTGCCCTGCTTGGCACATGGGCTTCCACTGCAAGTACCATGACCTGTTCCATGGTGCCGCGGCTGTGTCCAAGCACAAACTGACGGGAGAAGGTCCTCTCTGAGGAAACATCCTCCTCCAAATTCCTGCATATGCCAAGACCTCTCTGCACAAATGTGATAGCAGTAAGCCAGTCTTTATGTCAACCTGCATCTAACCTACGCTCGCTTTATAGAGCAGTACAAAGAGACTGTAAGATAAAGTATTTCCTAAACACTAAAGCAGTTTCTGTCCCAGGGTCTGATACTTAACTCACTTTCTGGTCAAATTTTAGACATCTCTGCAGTCTGCTGCATAGATTATCCTGGCAAATTTTCCCCATTTATGAGAGCTTGGCTTCAGAATTACTGGTACTTTGTTCACACCACTGTAAGCTCAGATGAAGCTTGGACAGATGAAAGTGTATTTGCATCCCAGAGGAACTGTAATTTCAAGCAGAAAAAAGTGTCATGCATCTAGTCATTTCATCAGTTAGAATATCTTCTGCTACTACTGACATGAAGTATTGAGCATAGGAAATGAGATCAAATATTAAAACAGAAGTCATTTAATTGCCATTACTTCTGCACCTCCACAACATCTGTCAATGCCTGGCTCTTCAGTAACTTCCTATGTACTATAAACCTCCTTCTGGGAGGAGAGTGAGAGATTCACAGTGCTAGTGCTATTAAGACACTTTCTTTTGGTGGCATGAATCTCCATGTTTGTTTTCTGGTGATTTTTGTCAATTATGTCTTTATCCAATTAGCACAATCATACCTAATTATGTAATTACAGTAAATATGTAATCTAATGACAATGTTCAATTACGATACGTATCGATGTCATGGAAGTTCCTATTAAATATTGTGGCAGGGAGAACTGTGTTACATGTGGAGCTGTGCATTCCTATATCGGTTTATGTACCATAGCACCTATTGTTTGGGAACCCTTTGAGGCCTCTTGCTTTGTCAGAATCACAGAAATGATTTCACACTTGTGTGGACAAAAGGAAATCTGTGTCCCAGCCCAGCAAGTTGCATTTTAAAGCAACAGCGTAATCAAAAAATGGTGTCCCTTTACTTAGTGTAACCCTCTGATTTCTGAGATACAGTACCTGAAGTAAACATGACAAAGAATGCTGTCTTATCACAGAGGAGACAGAATTCATGTGCAGTGAATGCTTATTGTCAAATGGAGAGGAAATGTCATTGTAGCAATTCTTCCCAAACAGATCAAGGGTTTCTGTCTCTGAAGGTAACAACAGCTCATGCCACTGACCTCAGAATACGTTAAACCAAGGCGCAAGCTTTAGTCTGCACTAAGAAGGTATGCAGAAGCATCACCCATTTTACTGCCTGTTCCTTTCATGAACTTCAGGTGACAGAAGGATTGAGAAACGTGTGTCCCCTACTTGATGCTACCTGAACCCGAGTTTTATCTGTAACTTCCCCAAGAATTCAAATCCAGAACTGATTTCTGAGGATTGAAAGGCTGGAACAGTTCGTTCTAAAACCTGCCTCAATGCAAAGCAGCAATCTAGTCACCATCCACAGAAAAGCAGGGTTTCAGAGGGCACAATATTCCTAAATAATGATAGGGAGAACAGTGCTTCATATATTAACCCTTTGCAGCTATACCACACTTTGTGTGCATTTACAGACCACTCCTATTGACTTTACAGGCATGAACAAAGAGTACTAGCAATGGAAATTCAGTAAAGATGGGTTCAAGAAAGCTGAATTATATTTTGTTATTATTACTATCAGCAAAATCATCAGCTGAGATCTGGCTTTGAATCTTTATGGATGTGAATGATGTAGAAAGAAGAACCCACCTTCACTTTCAGATCCCAGGCAGGCTATTGCAGGGCTAGCCAAGGAGGGGGTGGGAAGTAGAAAATACTCCTGAAGCAAATGTATTTCCTTAAGTCATTGGGAAAAAAGTAAATACCAAACCCACAAATGATATTCTTCCAGTTTGAGGGCTAAAATCTTGCTTGCCAAATATCAGCCTGGAGTGATCTTTTCTACAGCTGACTTTCACAAGCCTCAGACAGAAGAGATTGTACAATGGAAACGCTGACATGATTCCTACTGGTCATCTCACCCATCCTTTGTTATTAGAACTTGTTTGTGATGAGGAACCTCAAGAGATTCAAAGGTTTACTCTAACTCAGAGAGCTCTCCTAGATGTCTGGCAGACACACTGAAGAGGGCTGGAACATTAAGAGACTGCAAAAGAAGGAAAGAAGCCTCATCTGCGCTCAGCTGAAATCTAGAGCAAGTATATGTTTTGAAAGCTACCCAGAAGTTTTAACACGTGACAAAAATGGTCTCTGCCTCAACTTTTAGCAAGAGTTACAGCAATCTGACCGTTTACTCAATATTACAGTATCTGGTACTTTCTAGGGGAAGGGTAGCCATGCTGTCACTCCTGAACCATATATAGCTTTTTGTCAGCAGCTGGAGTGTGGCATCAATTCTGGGTTAAACAACACATGACACGGATGCTTGCTGTAAGGGTCAATCAGGGACATTTATGGGCAAGGTGGCAAAGGCTGGAAAGGGCTGCAAGGTTGATGACTCTAAATGGCCCCAAAACTTGGGTCCTTTCGCTCTGTTATTGAACAGTACCCTATGCTTTTGGTGTGAAGCTCAGTGAGCCCAGGTTGAATACTCTTGTTTGAGATTCTGCACAGCATGATAAGGATCCAGAGGCAAGGCTGGTTTCACATACATGCTGAAAAGCAAAGGAACTCATATTGCCAGGAAGCTGTACCAAAACTTGGTGCCACTTCCAGGGTGGTGTGGTGAGGTCGTATTTCATCATGATACTGCATATCTACAACCAAAGGCTCCGCAGTCGAGCTGGAGCACATCTCTCTTCTCCTCCTTCAGGTTGCTGTGGCTAATGCCACTTACAGAATACTCCTAAGTTATGGAGACTTCCGAGCTCAAGGGCAGGTGTCTTACTCAGTCTTGGATTCCTCCCCTAAGAACATCCTCTCCTTATTTTCTCCCTTACTGATTAAAAGCAAATAAACAAAGAGAAAAAAAACAATCAGATTACTGAAATAATCAGAATACTGAAATTTATCTGCCTTTTAAGAGTTTAACCAGATTTGATTATCTGAATAAGAGTATTTGGATACAGTTCAAATTCCAGGGTACACAATTACATTCTGCTTATCATGAATCCCATTTGCCACTGCATATGGTTATTCTAATTACCCGAATGCTATTGTGTGCTCCTCTGCTGACAAGGGCTGACTGTGCTCAGCACCAGACGAGGCTGGGAAAAGGGGGAGCACACAAATGTAATCATTTTCATACCCCAGTGGACACTATGCAACATGCTTGTCTGCAAGGGACCTTACAGGTGCTTTCAGTAACAGAAGTGAGAAATGGTCTTGTTATCTTAGGGGAGAAAGATGTGATTTACCCAATCTGAAAAAGAGGAGTCTGCTTTGGAAGAGCTTTGGTTTGCTTCTTCAGACAAGAACTACTGCTTCTGGTTTAAACTATAACACTGGCCAAATGAGACACAACTGTAGTAAATCCTCCCCAGATGCAGATACAGCCACGTAGCGCCACAGGAGGCATTTCTTTTCCTCTTGGGAGGTACTAAGGCAGTAACTCTGCCTGTTGCTAGAGAAAGGGACTGCGTTAATTAAGTTACCATTTTTTGGAGAGGATATTGGGACTTTTTCATGTCCCCAAGGCCTTCCCGGTACTTTCTACGTGCAGGTGCTCTGGTTTGTCTCCAGCTACAGTAACCGCCTTCTATTGCTTTAAGTCCCCCTGCAACGTCAAACCGGGTGAAGCGTTCAGTACTTCCTGCCCTGAGCAATTTTGCAGCAGGTCTGTGCGCTGTTACGCAGTTGCTGTGCCTCGGTGACAGATGAAGAGATCTCTGTGCACTCTGTATGGCACTTGGATCAAAGCTCCTGCATAAATGTAAGCTCCTTATCAACAAAGTGAGGAAAAGGATACCTAAGAAACGTACAGGTAGAAGCTCCAATTAGGTTTTTTCCATCCTAAAGGAAAGACACATTTCAAGGTTCTTCTCATCATTTTGTCAGACTCCAGTTTCACTCTAAAACTTAATGAAGTGCAGCGAAATTCGACCAACAGAAAAGAAATACAAATTAATGCTGAAAACACAATGCAGTTCTTTTCAAAAGGCTGAGCTGAAAAACAAAGTAGGGGGTGGGTGCAAGTATTGGAGCTACAGCTAAATAGAGCAGGGGGGAGTTTAACAAAAAGCAAACTAAAGTAAATTAGTAAAATGCAAGAGGAGAAGGAGGGGAAAGGAAGCACATGATGTAGGGGCAGGAAGGCAGAAATTGGAGCCAGGCCACCCCAAGTACTGCTTGGAAAGCACAGCCTTAGCAACATCAAGCAAAGGTACAGTGGGAGAGCACTTCAAGACAAAGACCCACGTTACACATAGCATCCTGGCAGAAACCATGGCTATGTTGTGCTCAGAGAAGCTGTGCTGGTACTGCTGATTCTACCTATGCCCATGTTGGCATCCTCTCTGCAGCCACACTGCTGTACCTCTTGCTGCAGAAGACAACAGCAATTAAGAGGCTTCCTTGGGCACATTTACCCTCTCCCATAAAGCAGGGGCCACAGCATCTCCAAGCTCATGTCAGGCTGAGCTGACGCATGCCCACGCAGCGGCACAGCTACCCTATTTCTTTGCCAAGCACCAGAGAACCAGAAACAACCAGAAAACATGCTTAGCCGCAGAATATAGTGCAATGGTTCTCCTCACAGGGCTGCATCTTAACCCCATTTCTGATGGCATGTTTCTAAACTTTGCTTTCTAAGCATCCAGTCATGTTTTGATGAAGTCTCTCACCAAAAAGGGGGGGGGAAAAAGGATATTGATTAGCAGGTCCCAACATAACCAGTGAGAAACTACACTAAAATAATCTGTTTCTTCTTTCTTCTTCTTTGATACAAATACTGATTTTCCAATCCAAAAATATGCTTTCAAACCCAACTGTGGTGTCTCATTTTGCAGCACATCCGCCCAATTCCCCTGCCATGGGCTTTTGGCACTTTAAAAGCAATGTTACCTGAAGTGCCAGCCTCTAGAAACATCCATGACAAATCCCAGGCTTCTCTCAGCATCTTCTGCCAGAATCCTGATGTCTCCAAATGGCTTCACAGAGAAGAGACCACTGTGTATTATATAGGGAACTAGGTTTGACCAACTCATTTCTCCTTGGAGGTTAGACTAAAAGAACTAATACTTCCTTTATAGCCATAAACATGAGAATCCAATGCAGTGAATATTTACAGCATTTAAAAAACCCAAAATCAAAAAACCAACACAGATTCTTAACAGCCTCTCTGGGAAAAACAACTTTTACTGTCACAAATAGATGCAGTCTCCTCCTCATTCTGTCACAGCCCGTGATGATACCCTACTCATTCCACTCTGGATGAAACAACATCCATCAGCAAAGCCACAGTGGAGGTAGGAACCGACACTACATCCCAAAGGAGATCTTGACTCAAGGCTCGTAGGCAGTATCCTACAACTACGCTTCAATGTGGCCTCGCAGTACTCTCGCCTGAAAGAGATTTATCTGTTACGCTCCTCCATCACCTCTTACTGTCTGTGTTTTGAACATCCAAAACATCACTTGTGGACACATGTCAAGAGGCCTTGTACATTAAGGTAGCTGAGACCAGAACAGAGACACCCAGCATTCTCTCTGTAATGTGGCAAAGGTAAGCATACACCTGAAAACCAGCTGCCTTGCACATAAAGAGAGCCCCACAGCAAAAGTTCTTCTGGAAACTACCTATCTGTTTTATACCTCAATTTCCTATACATGCAGGAGGGGAATGTTGACCACAGTTCCTGTACCCAAATGCATGGTTACACAGACATGCCGAACTGTGTGGCTTGTTTTCTTTCTAAAAGCAAGTTTCAATTCACAGGGAGAAAGAGGAGTAGTTAGACCAGAATTTTATTAGCAGAAGCGCTTTTTTGGCATCGTTTTATGCTCCTATAGTAAATAGAAAACACATAGAAAACCCTGGAAATTCAGCAAGAAAGAAAAACAACTTTTTTGGCCTGCAGCGGTGTGCGTCAAACCAGCCAACTTCAAAAACAGAGAAATTGAAAAGTGGAAATGCAGACCAAATCTTGGGTAGAATTAACACTGGAAGCTGCTGGAAAGAAAGAGGCAGACTTTATTTTGAGTTTACAGCCGAATTATTTTCATAGAGAATCTGTATATTGGGATTTAAGAAAAAAACGACTTCAAAAATAATTGTTCCACTTTCACAAGTTAAAAATGTTTGCTTTACACTGGAGGTTTTATACTGCCTGCTTCCATGGCGAGTTTTCTTCCTGCCCTACCTCTTCTTTGGAGTTTACAGCATGATTATTTTCCCTTCAAAACTATTTTAAAAGACATTAATACCATGAAATTGGAAGGAATGGGATTGTAAAGTAAACTACTTTTTGAGAGAGAATAGGAGTTGGAGGGCCAATGCCTTCCTCTGTTACAGGGCTGCAAGCCTGCAGTATACGCAGTGATTCAAAGTTCCTTGATATAAAGGCGAACAGAAGCGTCTGTTCCTCTCACAAACAAATTGCTGCCACTATGCAAAGAAAGAATGGATCCATGTTACTTTATAAATGAAACAATTTTATCTGCTTCCCAGCACCCTCAGAATTAGACAGCCTAAGAACACTTCCTACCCTATCCCCATAGCCAGACCTATGGAGAACAGAGCTGAGATTTAATTCCTTCAGTCTGATGTCAAATAACTCCCCCGTCCCATTTTACTCAGGCACAAATGAGTTGCTGTTTTGCATGAGTGTATTTTAACACTAACCAAAGCTGAAAACTGATACGATAATTGCAGAACAAGATTTGCAGCTCTAATTTTATATTTCTTTAAAAAACAAAAAAGAGAAGGGAGGAGGGAAGAAGGCATTAGACAAAAGGTACAAACAGCAAAGTTGATCGTTGTCAGTTTAAATGCATACACACAACCCTTTGTGCACTTGCCAGACAGACACATACCTATAGATACAAGCTTGTGTGGAATATGACCACAAGTTCGGATCTACGGGTTTGCGGCAACAGGCAGGGTCTCTTCTGCAATTTGCTAGGTTTGGGGGGGTTGGTTTTGTATTTAAAGAGGAAAACCATTTCTGCAAATGAAATTTCAGAGCTGTTAGGAAGTAGAAGCCTTCATTCTCCTCAGCACCTTAACACCCCTCCTTTGGAGGATTGGGGGGGGAGGAGTTTCCTACTGACTTTACTACAGTTTCCTTCGTTCCCATGTTTTTTGGAGAAAAATCAGCAAAATAAAACAAGTTTTAAAATGAATAAAATACAGCAAATCTGTGTTTCTGTCTCGCAAGTACTTTGCTAGACAGAGTTACCGATGATCACACAGCAATGGAGAATTAACAGCCAACACTGGAGGTATAGCGCTGACAGTGAAGCAAACTACCAAACAGCCAAGTTTTTGTTTGTAGAAAGATTTGCAATAGCCAGGCATACCCTCACCCTGCAAAAAGTTATCTTGTTTCCATTCTGGCAGCCCCCTTAAAACAGACGGGAGAAACAACTGCGGAAGAGCTGCTTTAACGTCCACAGAAGTCATTACTGGTGTGGGGTTCTGGTTTAAAAGAAAAATAACCCTCTCACTCTGCTAAACAATACAGAAATTTCCTCTCCCTCCAGCTCTCTGCGCTCTCACTGCGTTTCTCCCTAAAGTGAGATGAATGCGAAACTCCCTTAGGCTTTTTCTACTAAGTCTTAAAAGGCAGTTATGGAGCAAAGTTTTGCCACTGCGAGCAAGAAGCGTCCCCTCCTTCCCCTGGAGTTTCCAAGTTTTCTTTCCTGTGTAACTAACATTTCCCATTGATGAAATCTTATTGGGTGGGCAACTGGTGGGGAATTAGGCTGAAAAGCAGGCTGGCTGTAAGCCTCCGCATAGAAGCGGTGAACAAAATCAGAGGCAGAGATTGTGGCTTAAAGTGTTCCACTTTCTACCTCTTCTCTTTCTTCAGAAGATAAACTATATTCGTGCGAGCTAATATTATTCGCTATAAAATGAAACACTTGGAAAATAATTTTGCTATGTGGATGCTTTTAGAAAGTTCTCCCACTTCATGTGTAGGTTCTTAAAATAAATCACTTCAACCTTTCCAGCCTGGTAAGTATGCAATTAAAAAATACAATTTTCCCTTATTGGAATTACTGCTTGCTCTGGGTTACAAGAAACTCCTGTTCCACCCAGCAACAGAGATGTTAAACTTTCTCCATCTGTCCAAAGGTTATCTAAATTGATCATCTAAGTTTAGATTCCTACGCTTATACTCCAATACCTACCTTAAAAGCGTCCGGCTTTCCAAAGTTTTCAGGACTCAAAATTCGTGCCAAGAACAGGAGGCTGCAGGGATTCGGGGTCTTTGAAAAAATCAGGACAACTCTTATGTTGGAGCCTAAACGCAATTTAGAAGCACCCAGCATTCAGCAAGCTCTAGCCCTGCAATAATTGTGCAGCGGTCAAGGCAATGGGTCAGGGAGCACGTGGTCCTGCAGACAGAACAGAGTCACATCATGCACAAATACACGTATTGTGCACTACTTTGGAACTGAACTGCAAACGGAATATAACAAATGTTACCCTACCAAAAATAACCCAAGCCCTCCAACTACAAAGCTCATTTATTTCAGGGAACCTAAGGTTCAAATTCAGATTGTCTTTTGACTCTTCTAATAGGGCCTAACTGGCACAGTATTAGGAGTCAGTAACATTGCTGCTGCATGTACCAGTATTCCTTACAATGGGAAGCAATATTGCCATCAGATTTTGCATGTCACCCCCATGCTAGAATGCAGTACTGCATAAGACAGAGCATTTTCTTCATGAGTATATTAATTTTGATCCTAGTATTCTTTACATTAATGTATGTGTACGAAGGTAAGCTCATTTGCATGTCTCTGCTGGCAAATAAATACTTTATTTTATGCATAAAAGCCAGGAAAAAAAGCAATGACTGCACTGAAGTACACGTGCTATGTGGAGGTTAAATTTTTACTAGGTTTTCCTAGTTCAAAAACTTTCTTTCCCCCACTTAATAGCTCACAGGCTCATTTTCTAACCACTGGGATAGTTCAAGTCCACGAAGGAAACCAAGATGTAACGTTTGGGTGGCCTGTACATACCTCCTTGTGGTATAGGACACATGTCCTCAGTTCTGACTAGTCTGAATGGAAGTTGCAGGCACCCAATGTACTTCAGCAACTGCTCTTAAGTACTGAATTATCTCAGCTCTTGTCAGAGACAGAACCAACCCTGACCTTCTAAGAGCCCACCACATGCTCCTAAGGGCAGCTGTTAGGTGTTGACCCACACAGAAAATACACTCTTTATTTAGTTGCCTAAAAGAAGGCTGATCTCTGCTGCGGATCTGACCAACCATCACCTACTCCCTTGATACCTGATTGGCTTTTACAAAACAAAAGGGAAGAACTAGTGCTAGGATCCATCGCCATAGCTCCACTTGTTAAAAAAGGAATCAGAGAAAAGGAGAAAACAGCAATAGCTCTCTCTAGAAAAAGCACCTATGTATGCCAAATAAATCACTCAGGCAGGTCCCCACTATAAATCTGACCGACCACTTCTGCATTCCTGTGAGCCCTGGAGCCAGGCAGCTCGGTGGCACAGAGATTGCATTTAGTGGCACCTGTATGCTGTAAATTACACGTATCCAGGAACCAGCCTACTCCTTTTCATACATTTTGGAAAACACACTCATGGACAGTTTTTGAGACAGTGAACTGATAAAGGCAGCAGCAAATGAACACAGTTTTGTTAATGAACACTGCTTTTTTAAAGATGAATTTTGCTTAGATCAGACATATGCAGGTACATTGAATGAGAGCCATAGATTATACAAGATTTGAGGTTTGAAACATTTCCCTACATTGATTAATCACACAGCTATGGTACCTTTTGAAAACTTGATGAACATATACACAGTGGCAGAAAATCCATGGTAGGCAAACAAATCAATCATCTTCACACTGGATTTGTTTAGAACGTTAAGATTGCAAACAAAAAGTTTCAACCTCTACATTAAGGATCATATTATTTGTATTAAGGATCATGATAGCCTTCTACTCTGCATACTTTGCTTCACTATTCATTTTATAGTATGTCAATGATCACAGGATCAACAAGGCTTTGGCACTAGAACCTGGGACAGCCAAAAAAGTAATACACTTTTGTTAGCATTAACCCAGTCTAAGACTGGCTTTTTATAGACTCATAGGCAAAGGAATATAGAAGGAAACATGTAGAAATAAAGTCTCTAAAGACACAACATTGGTTTAGGTCTGTGGGTGGTATTCTTGCAAACCACAAAGCATAAATGCCCTGTCCAGGAAAATCGATCATTATGGAATGCATTGTGTGCCTGAGTAAAAAGCTTTTTGCAGCCATTTCATACTTCTGCCTCGAAAATAAGGCAAATAAGAAACACAACTGCTAAATAATTCCCATTCTTTTCCCCCAGTCCTTCCCCCCAGTTTTAACCCAAATCTATTTAGGCCTATAAATATACAGATAGATATATATATATATAGATATACATGTATATAACACACACATGCTCTCTCTTAGGTTTAAAGACACGCATCAATAGATTTCTGTACTTCAAACGATTTTAAGAAATTATAAGGCAAAAGAAGATAGTGACTGGAGAATGTAAGAGAAACCAAATTACCTCAATAGCAGCATTTTACAGGATTTCTTATCGAATGTGCGCTGCCATATTGCTAGGCCCAACTCTTCAAGGAACGTATTCTGGAAGACAAAATATTCAGGGATATTTGCATGGCACATTTTCAAGCAATGGATTCTACCTTTAATATATCCAGAGGCTCCAGCTTTAGAAGCAAAAGGAGCAGGCAAGGTTCTAAGAGAGACATTACTCCCCTCTCCTGATATCCCAATTTAAGTCTTTTTTAAGGTTATTTTCTGTGTTACACCTTGGATCAGCCCACTCCCTCCCCCACACAATGAGTTAAATCTGTGGAAATAAAGCATTTTTTGTAACACAAACATTTAAGAAGTTTGCCAATACTATTACCACCAAAGCGATTAAGCAAAAGAAAGCAACGTGGAGGTTGCAACAGCAAATGCATTCCCTGCTAGTTAGTAACACGCATCAACTTCTTAAACTGATTAGTTATCATAGATAGATCCTTATCCAATTAAAGTTTGATAAAACAGAATCAAATAGGAGGATCGTTACCTGCTTTTGAGAAGGTTCACCAAGCAAGCATTTTAAGCTTTTTGACTCTTTTAACACTGATACAAGGAATAATTATTTCTCTCTGCCGATGCGATTGTTAAAAGAAGAGAAACCCCGGATTGTGGTGGCTTCGTGGATGCTATTCTTTTTGCACCACAGCAGGATTCTTGGCTGCCAGTCCAAGCTGCTTTCACTTGCCAAGTTTTAAGATGCCGGTTTTGCCTTTCATTTTATTGTTCCTTTCGCAACGTTAAAGACCGACTTAAAAAACCATGCACAGCTGCTATCGGGGAGGGGGGGGAACTATTTGAATTTAGCACAAGAATGGAGATGAGGAAGGAGCGCGCTGTGATGTAACCACAACGACACCCACAGAAATATTTCCAGTATTGGGGGGGACGGGCTCATGCTCGGAATCCTGGCATTTGCCTACAGCACGGTCGGGATCTTAGTGTAAGAGAAGGGGATAATAAAAACATCCAGACCTACGATAAACCGTAGTCCCGTTAGAGGTGGAGGTTGATACTTCTGCCCCCCACCACCTATTTTCTAAATCCACTTTCTGCGGCTTAAGACTATTCTTTCTCATTGAGGATTTCTTCCAGGGGGTGCAGGGAAGCAGAGGTTGGGGAGCAGCCTAACAAAAGGATTCCCCCCCGCACACGGACTCTTACCCCACCCTTTCGCTGCTTCCCTCTGATAGGAGTTCACCCATGCCCAAACATCCCGGCCTTTCTTTTGACGCAATGCCACTGTGAAGAGACTCGGCATCACGGCGCCAAAGCTTCCATCAAAATTCAGTCCCCGGCTGCGAATCCTTTCATCAAACACGTTCATTTATCGTAAGCAACTCATTTTCATTTTTGCTTTGCAAGAAATTGTGTAAAAGGAAAAGGTGGGAATAGATTGTTTTTTTAAAAAGAACCCCAACTTCTCTATATACGAGTTGATTTATTTTATTGTGCTTGATGTAGCAACAAAACTATTGGGATGGGTACCAAGGCTCAACTGCATTTAAATGAACAAATGGCAGCAGAAAGTTGTTTGTGATCCTTCTCAGACTAGCTATTCAAAGCGTTATGGTGGCTTATGCTCAATATACATATATAGAATGATATAACTCCTCCATTCAGACACACACAGAGTCAGGCTGAACAACTACTTCTCGATACAGATGTTGGAGGGACATGTGCTTCATATTTATGTAAAGAAAATTCCCACTCGGGCATGGTTCCTTGAGTTTCCCATGCAGACAGACCCATGTGCATCTGAAACGCACCCAGGGTAGTCAGAATGGCTGGAGACAACTATTTTTCACAGTACATAGGTGACTGTTTATACAGCCTGCAAGCCAGAAAATGGAAGCTGTTTCAAACATACAACAATCGAGGGTGAAAACAGCCCTGACACCAGCTGTTACATGTGCAGAGGTTTACGGCTGACTTTACAGCAGAACTAACTGTAACTAACAGAAGATGAATGCACACCCCCCCATTTCATATTTTAGGAGAAAAAGAGAAACTTATAGTTTCTATGAACACCAACAGTCTTAAACAAAAGCAGCGTGAATTAATAAAGGGGAAGGAAAAACAGAAGCTTTGTTCTAAAGTGGAAGCATAAGATGTGAAATTTCAAAATCAGATGGCTTGGTCTGTGATTTCTTTCATTTAAATGAATTGATCTGTTGCTAAACTGCTGCTCTTGTGCCAAGAAACTTTTAACTCTTTCGGCTCAAAACTCCCTGTGTTTTGTTCTTTTCTCTCTCCTCCCAATCCCTGCAACTAAAGTAGAACGCAGAAATTAAAAATAAAGAGGGAAATAAGAACCCAGAGCATAAAAAGAACAGGGAATTAAACCCACAAGCACATGCAGAACACAAAAGAGCCACAATATGGAGCGTATCGGGGCTTCATTTGAACTTCTACTGTATAAACAACGGTGATTCTTGTTCTTACAATGTTGCTAAAACTTGGAAAGGAGACAGAAAGGCCTTCAACCTCCACAATTCCATGTACAGCAAGAAGTCCTGGGCAAACCCAACAGAAACAGGGCTAGCAGCAAGAAAAACAACAGAATCCCTGACCTGATTCATTGCAAACATTCACTTACCGAGAATACCTTAAGCATTTCCAACAGAACCCCCTTTCCTATACATGTTCGCCTATGTGAAAAAGAACAAAAAAAGCCAACTGAAAAGCTCTCAAAACCAACCCAAAAGGTGGCTGCTTTGGTAAAATTTGGGTGAAAGTTCCTAGTGCTTTTCCAGTTTGGTTTGGATTTGGTTTGCCCACTTCAAAAAAAACATAAATAAATTAAAAAATCGAATTAAAAAAATTGAAAATAGTCGTGCTGTAATTAAATAATTCCAGGGAAAAATATTTGTGTGTAGAATAAAAAGAAGTATATATATATATGAACATCTTCCACTTTCCAGTTCTGCTGCAGTTCCCCCTAAACTGCTGCTGCTTGCTCCAATCTGCTGCCTGCTTAACAACGGAATGACAGGCAACATCTGTTTGTATAGCAGCCAAGATCAAGCCTTCAAAATTTTTTTGGCTCAGTTTCTTTTTTTCTATTTTTTTTCTTTATTCTTTTTCTTTTTTTTTTAATTTTTTTTCCCCCTCCCCCCCCACAAACTGCAAAAAAAAATAATAAAAAATAGAAGTCAAAGAATAAGCAAAAGCGCACAGCGAGATCCTGAAAGCGACTCAAGTGAGGCAGCAACTATTTCCCCTTGAGTTATTTCAAGGTACAGTACTTCGAGGAGAACTCTTTCCTCTCTCTCCACCCGCCGTCACCTCCTCCCCTGCTCTCCCCATCCTTCCTCTTGCCCCATGCTATTAATAAAGTATCACAGAAAGTGGGAAAAAGAAGTAATAATCCAACGTACCTTGATCACTAAAAGGCCACTCCCTCCTATGCGGGGAGGGAGGGGGATTCTTCAGTAGGCAACTAAAAAGGAACTGTACGGGGAGGGGAATAACGGGACGGTTTCGGGGGACAGTGTTGCCACAATCCTCTCACCCTCATTTTTTTCCTCTCCTTTCCTCCATTTTACAGACTATAAAATATACATTGTGCATATTTTCAAAACAAATTGATTTAAAATAAATAAATATGGGGGGAGGGAGGGGGGGAAATAATAAAAAAATGAGCCCAGATCCAAATGCAATTCAAATGACCAACAATGTCAGCCTACTGCCAACTCTGTGGCAAATCGGGAGAAAGCACAATAATTCCACATGCTGAGATGTGAACAACTGGAAAGCAACCAACTCTCTAGAAGTCACAATGAAAACTAGTACGATGCCCCCACCCCCAACCCCCTCTGCCATCCCTTTTGGAGTCTCCCTCTGTACCCTCCTCCCTCCAGGGATAAAGAAAAAGACGGAAAAATAAGCCACTAATGTAACAAAAGGAAAAGGAGAAGGAAAAACAACAACAAGAGCATCAACCGGAGCTATTTAAAAACTCGGGGAATGTTTTATTCACTGGTGATTTGGGACAACGCTCCCTGTGCACACACAGACACCACCCCCCACTCCCCCCCAGCATGAAAAAAAAGACACCAAAAAATCAGACAAGTTGCTAAGGAGACTTGTGTAAACTCAGAATACAGGCACATTTCTGGCCTTTCCCCCTATATTCCATCTTGTATTCCGATCACGCACCACTGCGGCACGATTGCACCAATGCACTGCATTAATCTTGGCCTTAAACGGGCTGACTGGCAAAGCAAACTGTGTGTATATATCATCTTTCAAACTTAACAAGTTAAAGGGAGAGAGGGTGGTGGTGGGTGGGGAGGGCTGGAGGGGGGGCGGGAACCTTCGTGCTGAATATAAAATATAGGAGCCGAGCTTAGTAAGGGAATTTTAAAGAGGAAGTGTTATCCAGGCGTGTATATATAAAGCTGCAAGCCTCCCCGAGCTTCCTTGCGTCTCTCCCGCTCCTCTCTCTCTCTCCCACTTCTCCTAACAAAATCCCCCATCCCCTGGCAGATGTCTGAATCCCTGCCAGATCTAACAATGTCAGACCCACTCGCTGCCACCAGACATTGGGGCTGCAGACTACCTCATTCTCTCAGCACAGTGGGGTCGTATATACATATCAAACAACCCTCCCGACTTCTTTTTCCTTTCGGTTCCTGATGTGCATGTTCCTAAATCATACGTTTAGGGATGATATTTTCACCTTCTACTTTTAGGAGGGGCAGACTAAATCAAAGCCTGAACCATTCATGTCACTGCACAGCACAATCCATTACACAGTCTATTCCCTTTGGCTGGGACAAAATTAAACTTGGGGGTTTGTGGGGTTTTTTTCTGTTCCTTGTTATTTGGGTGCAGGAAATGCATCTCTTTAAGCACTCATTCCATCTCCCACAATCTCAAATCCTCTCCCACTGACAGACAGCTTGGTACAGTCATTCAGCACCTGCCTTCTGCTTGTTTTGTACACTGCATTTCACAAGACAAGGATTTCAGTCCTCACATGAGGAATCCGGTAATCTACAAATTCAACAGTGGCACATGCAGGAAAAGCCAATTTCATGGGCTGTGCCTTGGAGCTAGTCCTAGAGCACTACTCAGCTTTCAGTTCTAGCTGAAGGCTTATACTGAAGGCAGCATACTCTTGAAGGGGACCCCAACATGCCTTGATGAGCATCATCTTCACTTTATACCCAGGCCAGCAAAGGCACAGAGGTGAATCCATTTGCTCAGCCTCAAGAGGGTTTCCATGCCAGAGCTGAGAGTGGTCCCTGCATCATTTCAGCACAGTCAGTGTCGCATCATGATGCCTCCCATCCAGGAGAAGCATCATCATATGTTGAGCATACAGGGTGAGATGCTCGTTCCCTGCCATAGTACTTGCTGTTCACGTGAGGGCCTTGAACCCTGTGCTATGGCAAGGGTGAGGGTGCTGAACAGCCACAAGTCCCATGGGCTTTGTCTCAGCTTCAGCATAAAAAGCAAACAGATAACTGTGACTAATGCTCTTGACAACGCATAAAGGAGGGACAATATGGAAATCTGAAAGAAAACGTAGAGTTGAACTCCGAGCATCATGTGGAGAAAGGAGAGGCTGGCCATCAAGAACAACTCTACTGGTATCTTCCACTTAATCTAACGACAGTCTCACTCTTTAGACTATTATCACAGCACCCGGTGGGGCCAATTCTGGCAGCGTGCTTTCCTTTCAGCTCCAAATGACAGTGTGAGGGCATTACTAACAGAGGAGAAAATCAGAAAGTTCTAATCACTAAATCTGGGCTCCAAAGCAAGTGAATCTGCGGCACTGCACAGAAGTTAGAGAATGAAATATGCATCTTAAAGTGCCTCTCAGTGAGTTAGTGCTCAGGTGGCTATAGAGCCCTGAAATTCAGAGGTGTCTAAGCACTGCCTCCACTTGCCATTTCTCGTTCCTCTTCCACAGATCTACTGGGAAGTGGAACATTTGACTCACCTGACCGCTTATCTTGCTTTGAGAAGGACCACCTGAAACAAAAATACCAAATGAACAAGTTAAAACTACTCATTTAAGAGAAAGGTTTGGCTTTTGCCCCAGCAGATAAGGAAAAAGTAGAAAACATCATAAAAATATTATTTCTCATATATTAGTGGTTTTCCAAGTTAAAGGAAAGCACAAGAGAGAAATATTTCCCTTTTCCTAGCTTTCTCAGTTCCTTTGTACAGTGAGATTCTCCAAGCCCAACAATGCGGAGCCAAAGCATTTGCCTGCAGGACACCAAGAGCTCAGGTCCACACACTCTGGAATGGCTGAAATGAGGTTTAAGATGATGTTGCACCTTTACTGCTTCTTAAGGAGGTGATTACTTTGACAGCACAGCCAGGAGAGGGGATCATGCCACAGCTTCTCATAAGTGTCAATGAAAAAATGGGTGATTTTAACTTCAAATCAACAAAGGAGATGGTACAGACCTAACAAGATGTTGCGGTGGGTTAGTGACTGCTCACACACTTCTTTCCCTTGGGTGAGCTGCAGGGAGGAGAGCTGCCTGCAGACATTCAGACCTTCAACCAGTCCAGTTTGAGCTAGGAAGAGGATATTTGCCTTCGCCTGTAGCAAGCCATCTACAGTTTGCCTTTGAAAGCCTCCTACTGCAGACATACCCAGCTCTGCTGAGGCCAATTTAGTCTTCCATCACTGAGGTACACAACAGAGCCCCAAGCAGCCCTGCCCAAAGGAATGCGCTCAATACTGGATAAAGATCTGAGTACATTGACTGTACGTGCACCGCTGCTGTCAAAATCCATACTGGCTACAGAGCTGGCAATCGTGTGTGCATAGCCTGAACACAACTTGAGCACCTTTCCAAGGAAAAGAGAATCTGTAGGTCTCAGACCATTAAACAGATATTAAATACATCATCCAGCCCAGTAAGACAAGGTATTTGCAAAGCATCAGAATGGATAGAAAACTGAGAAGTAGTAAGGCAAGGTAGAAGAGGCAAAAATAGGCTAAAGCCACTGCATAAGCAGTACCAGGTTCTTTACATGCTTTTCCAGCTCTAGGCCCTAAGGTTTTCAGAGGAATTTCTAGTGTTGAGATTGAATAAGTGGGGCTACATTTTTGTTTTGGTTGCAAATCTGAAGCCACTATTTTTATCCGCAAGTCCCCCAAAGCATCTGTTTCTTTCGAGCTATTTAAGACTTCCTTTTATAAGACCTAGTTAGAGGTATATCATTATTTTTAAATGCTACTCTTTGCAGTCACACATACATTTTATCATCATTACATGTGTCATTATCTGTGTATTTGAACTGTGTAATTTGAAGATGAGGAGATAAAATCCTTGCAGGGGGTCTGAGAGTTACTTCCCCTTGAGCAAATATTTTGGGATAATACCTCCCATTTGGTACAAGCTAGTGCATTCCCAATGAAAGGAAAAGCAATCCTTTCACAGGTCACGCTTTAAAGTCACCTAGAGAAAGAAATGGTTTGGAAGCATCCACAGGGCAGGCTAAATCCCCAGCAGAGAAGGAGAATACCCAACTCACTCCTAGGTTGTAGTCAAGGCACAGCCATCTAGAAAAATCTGTACAAATATTATCTCCTTTCACTGAAAAAACTGTATTCACAGCAAGATCTGTTTCTCCCAAGCAGTAAAAGATGGGGATATATCCAGCTGTTTCAGGGTTGGACTCTAAGGCAGAAGACAGTATGTCTTACTTAATGAGCTACATGGAGTCACGATTACAACAGACCTGTCACAGTAGTAGTTTTGGAACACTTAAGGGTTCGTATAATGTGATGTAAATGCAACTCAGGTCATTTAATTTAGGAGGCCGCTTTTGTTTTGCTGTTTCTGTAACTGATCTACCTTGCTGCTGCTAATGGCCATGATGACTTTTTATTGCCTCATCACTGCTGTCCCCAAGTGATAGGCAAGTAAATGAGATCCACTCCAATCTCTTATAGTAGACAAAAGATACACTCTTGTTACTTGACAGGCAAGGTGCATCACCTGGGAGACTATATGGCACCAGCAGTGGGATGCTACCTCAACATGGGCAAAGCACCAGGAGGCCTCTGGGTTTTAATCTGAGACAGGAACATGTCCAGGAGTGATGTCTAAAGCTGTATTTCAAAGGGAACAATCAGATGCGCCATGCAACCAGCAACAAGACATGTAGAATTCCAGTTCCTGACAAGCAATGGCCCCACCGTGACCTAAGGCTGTGTTGGACTTGATATTGTACTTGTATCAAAAGCTGCTACGCTGTCCAAGAGTGGGTCAAGTGCACGAAGTGATGAATAGAGTCACACATGTTATAAATGGTTTGGGTTACATTTCTCACACCTGTCAAGGTTTTCTAGCAAGAAATTTTGTCTTTATACACCCTATATATAGGTATAAATATATAAATATATATATATTGTTAGACATCCTAAAAAGAAAAAGCCTACCTTCTTCCAACCTGAAGTCAAAGCTGTAACGAAGAGACCAGCCAGGACAAGCAAAGGCAACTTTTAAACAGAACAGTAGTACTTCACTGGGAGTGAGAACAACTTTACACAGTTTGTAGGTGAGCAAAACACGGTGCGGGACAAATTCTACTATCCAAACCCAGTTCACAGCCGCTTATCCAAAAAGCAGCTGCCACGTGAAAGCTCAATAAGGGAAAACCAACCTCAGGGTCCTAAGCTGAATAGCGCACCCAAGGATTTGCGGGTTTGTTTGCATTATGAAAGTGCCACATCATGCCAAGGGAACACTTCAGAAAGTGGCCGGGACATATTCATCAGGCATCAGCACACCCTGCTAACGCTGGGAGACTTGCAGGGCACTGAGGCCATAGTGGGTGCACACGCAGCTCACCCAGTCTGCCCAGCCCTACCCAGAGCTGCCACTGCCTGCCACGTGCCCCCTGGGAGAACGTGTGCACACACCTACACATTCCTTCTGCATTATTCCATGAAAGGCTCATTCCTTTGGCCACTGATTCACTGAGCTCCGAGCAAAGCAGCCCTCTGAAAGCTGATGCAAAGGCAAAAAGCTTGACTGGCATCTCATCCTATTTGAAAGTCACGTATAAATCGTGCAAGAAGGATATTTTGTCGTATGTTGCTGTCATGTTTTATATGACTCCAAATCTTCAAACAAGAAACACTACCCCCAAAACAGGAAAACTGATTCTGTGTATTATTCTAGACACAAAAACCTACAAGTAGGTAGAAATGACTTTAGTATGAAATAGATGCTGACACACCTAATGGAAGTCTCCAGTAACTGTCTTTCCTCCCTCCTAACATGAAGCTGACAAGTGCTCAAATCAGATACCAGGAGACAAACCTTCAACCCAGTCTTCTCCATCGGATTTTGACTGCCATTTGTGAAGCACTTCTGATTACTGGAATCCACTAATTTGGAGAAGTGCTGTGTTTCTAACTTACTAAAATGTAGGCATGCAAAATCTATTCTTTTTCACCAGCCTTTTTGCACTGCTCATGGGTATTCATTCCTTGGGCATCTAACTGAACCCAGAGAGAAATGTACCCTAGTTTCATTTCTCAGTGTTGCTCCTCCTCAAGCACTCTGAACCAGGCTGTTTCTCACTGCCATCAGGCTGAGTAAATAGCATTAATCATTGTGTCCTTCAAACTTGGCTGAGCTTTTGTGCCCTTACGTCCAAATTCTAAAGAGTTCCCCACTTGTGGGTGCATGGGGCTAGAACACTACTTTAACTCTAAAGTTAAGGCTTTCAGAAAATTACCTGTGTCATCAATCAGGAGCTTTCAGTGTTGTAACTTCACTACTGCAATCGGGAGAGCAGAGCATGACATTATACAGGCAGGGAATGGAAGCATGGAGGGAAGGAATGATTTTCAGAAGCTGACAGAGGAAGTGCACAACAGAGCCTGGAATTTATCTCACATCTCTTGGTTCCAGTCCAAATGCTTAAACCACAAGATCATTCTTCAGGCCTAGGACACCAACAGAATCATTTAACTCTCGCATTGGAAGATCCTGAAGCATTTCCAGTAGTTGTTTTGTAGTCTCCGACCTTGGACAAGAACTGATCTGAGTGCCCAACGCTCCAAGAGGGATAGAGTTTGGGACCTGTCTGTTGGATGAGAGCCCACACTTTATAATATCTGATTTGGGCATTTCACACCCCGGACGTGACATAGCACTCCACGTATTTCTGCCTCAGCTGTGCTATGACAGTTTGCTGGGATCCAAAAATGGAGATTTTTCCAGATACAGTAACTTACTGAGAGTGTCCCTCGCCATCCCTTCCCTGTACAACCTCAAACAGGGGGGAAATGAAACAACCAAAGCTTCAGGCATATTGTAAAGTAGTGAGTAAAATTGTAAAATCACTTGGAAAGAGAATATTTAAGCACGAAACAAGTTTTCTTGGAGAAGATTTGCAGGGAGGAAGAAGGGAGGTTTTCTACTGTGCAAAACATTGCTTTTCAGTGTGGAAATACTGTAACCCCATTTCTCTTCAACACAGAACCGGCCAGAAAATAAAAGGAAACATGTTGATTATCATAGCAAGAGTGATGGCTAGGGAGGGAAAGAAGGAGGGATAAGAAACGTGTTTGCGTGCTCAGTACCAAAGCAAGGAGACTTGAAGCAAAGTAGATGCATATCTGAAAGGACCCCGTCTTACTGGGAAGGGGGAACATGACTCTTATGGCCTCTTGTCCATCTCCTCTTTGGCCTGAGACTAGAAAAGGGACAAGTGGAACAAATGGGGTCACAGCTTAGCACTTATCATAGAGCCACCTAATAGGGAAAAAACTGCCTCTTTCAGTTTCAAATGACATAAAGAGAAATTGTTCCACCACTTCAGCTTTTTTGGCTGCATGTCCCCTTAGAACAGAGTGCAGCGAGCATTTTATCTCATCTCCACTTTCTAAATCTAGGTCACCTCAATCCGTGGCTGTGCTGCTAGTGAAATGTCTATGATTTGCCACAGCCCTGGCTTGAAGTAACTCATCAGCAACTTAGAAAATGCTAAATGGCAAGCAGCATCTAGCAAATGGAGGAGGATTGTTATAACCCAGTTTCTGCACAGTTACTGAAGGAGATGGATCACCTACCTTTGTAGGCTCACTCAAGGAGAAAAGCCTCAGGGCCCACAACCAAAAGCCAACGTATCTTCGGCTGCTGGACACAGCAACAGGAAACTGCATCATTCATGACCCCCATGCTATTCCAGTATGGCAGCAAAAAATTTGCCTCCAGTAAGAGGAAACAGGGATGGCACAGACTGAGAAAGCCGTTCACACACTGCTCTCAAGCTTTCCGGAGATATCCTCATGTCTCTCTTTGAGATACTTGCAGATCTGAGACCAGCATAATTGAAGCCTTACAGGTCAAGAAATGGAGCCTTTTTCCCTTCCTCGCTCATGTGGGACTGCCCCATGAAAAGGCCTAACGGATGAACATGTAGAAGATGGTCTCCTTTGTCATAGCAATGTCTATTGCTGCAAACTGAAAGAGGGAGAAGTGCTTTCAGACCTGCTTTAGATTAGGAAGAGACAGGAGAAATAAAAAGAGCATCTGACACCAAAATAAAACTATTTTGGTCACTGCCATCTCCCTTATTCTAAATGAAGCAATTGTGGGCTACGTTTGTTTTGCATTCATAATTAGCAGACAGAACAGATGGCAAAGGCGTCACTTAAAGCCACACGTCCGACAAAATAACCCAGGCTGCCAGTGCAATTTTTCACTAGGAACAAGGAATACTTTCCCCTCTTCTTCCCATTGAAACATACCCCAAAGAAATGAGGCCAGAAAATGTTTGCATCGAGTAGGGGATTCACCGCAAAAAGGAACCCATTGTGTTTTGGAGTGTGTTGATTACTGGCTGAGTGAGGAAGAAAAGGGCAATAGCAAATGGATTGCTAAGAGAACAAAAAATAGGAATGGAAACTAGTGATCCATTGCCAGCAATATAACAAGGGGCTCAAATAAACATATACTCTCTCCTCCCTTCAGTCTTGTGGTTCAGGCATAGGCTGGAACTCAGGACATCTGTGTTTCATTTAAAAGACAGCTGAATAGGAGAATCTTTATCAGTGAAGGTATCTCGTGTCCTACACCCATACCTGATGTCTTTTGTATTAAATATACTTATTCTCTTAATACCTATTTCCACTTACGGATACTGGAAAACTCACTAAGAAACAAGGAAGGCACAAAGTTTAACGCATCACCCACTTCATGCGGATGGTTCTGTGGCCAAGAGAGACTATTTCACTAGAAACCAGAGCGTAAAACGCATGTGTGGCACTTCCATCCTGTTTCCTCTGCCACAAACACAGGCAAGGAATGAGATAAAACAACCCCAAACCACATACTACTTGCTGAAAGCATTGAAATGCTGATCCTTGGTCTATTAGATGTACTGTGTTTGGTATGTGACATCCAGAACACAGGTATGTGAACATCTCAAAGGAAGAACTCCTTTAGACAATCTCTCCTGAGAACGCATCTCATGTCACCAAGTCCCGTTGTTAAGTTCTCAACCTCCTATAAAGCCCCAACAATTTAATCATACTGAAAATCCCTGCTTGTTGGAAAGAAAAAGGAGAGACAGATACAAATATAGTTTGGTTCCTTTTATAGCCTTGTGAGGTCCTTCGACAGCCTTGCTGATGGACTACAAGAGGATTTTGGCATACCATTCTCTGAGTACTACGGATAAGCTGTTCCTATCGTGCATGGCTGAGCAGTATCAGAACACAGACTGATGGGCAATATAATAAACATCATGAGCCTCGCCTCACTCCTACTGCAAATGGACTAGTAATGGTGAGCTTCCATAGCTACTGCAGTCTTGAAACCTCTCTGATGCTATTAAGATGCTAATAATTGTGAATCTTGTCCAGCTATCACAGCCACAGGCCTCCTCTCTCAGATACTGCAAATGTGCTAATAATTGTATGCCTCAATAGCTACTGCAGCGTAAAACTCTGCTTTCTCTGATGTTGTAAATACACTAATAATAATGATGCTCATTGCTACTTCAGCCTGCTCAGCTGATCCTCAGTGAAAGAACAATGCCTAGAGAAAAAGCATAGATCTCTGGGAAAGAGCACAGACTTAGAGAAAAAGTATAGGTGCCTAGGAAAGAGCGCAGACCTAAAGGAAGACAGTTAAGTCCCTAGAAGAGCATGTAACCTAGGACAGAGCTCAGCAGGACCCAGTGTGCTGGAAGATGGAGCACAGCCCCCTGATACGCTGCCTACGACACTCACCTAGCAAAGGGGAAGCCTGGGCTCCCATCCCTGTTTCCAGGACTATGTATACATTCTGCATTAAATAGTCAGCAATTAAAATGCACAAACAGTCCTCCAAGCTGTAATCTCAATATAAATAGTCACTGAAATAAAACAATTCACTAGTCAAATCATTAGTACAATCACTGGAGGAGGTAGGAAGGTGAATACCCGCCTTGAGACTTAGCCTCTGTCAATACTTAGTTATTCATGCAAAGTGGAACAGCGTTGTAGGCTGGAGTTTGGCACACATTCCTGCAAGCTGGATGTGGTTCAAATTTCCTTAAGGTAGGGGGAGGTAATTGAACCGGGGTGTCCCACATCTGAGGTGACCACATGAACTCCTTGATGAAAAGAAGATGCTACTGAGACTGCTGCTGCTGCCTACTACACTTCCTTCACCAGAGCAAATCCAACCTTTAAAGCTCTGTGTTTTGCTATGTGAAAGCTCAAGGAAAATGTATTATATTAAGCATGGGGGGGAAATGGTGTGGGGGTAGAAGATTCCTCTTTTTGGGAGAGGAAACATAGATTTTTTTCCCCCATAACTCCCTGATCAGAAGTCACTGATCTCCTTTACTCCCCCGCCTAAAAATAGCCCATTATTCACATAGATTAATCCCACTGAAGCCAAGGGTAGTTATAAGACTTCTGAAACCTTGGTACACTTCTAATTTAGGTGCCAATAAATTCAGTAGATTAACAGGTGTCAACATATTCATGCGCAGGGTTTAATAACTATCAAAGGCATTTGGACCCAGAATTCAACAGTAGCAGAACAAAGCTGGTATGCTTATTGTAAACATGAACACAAGTTATTCATCAGTTCACAAGCCATCTTATCATGCTATCTACACCCAGATGTGTTACTCACTATGTTACACTGTAGTGCATATGTGTGTTCAATATTTAATCTGCAATAGCACTTGGGGACATCAATTAGATGTGCTATACTTTTAGAACATACTTAAGTAGAGAAGGAGAGAGGGATTAATCTCAACGCAAAGAGAGGTATTTCAAATCTCTAAAGGTGAAGCCCTTTATAAATGGATTGACTGGGTCAGTTCACTGTTTTCTACAATGCTGCTGTAAGTCTTATGCACTGTCTATTATGTGGTGTCTGACCATTTCTTCATGGTGGGAATTTTACCTGGTATGTATAATACCTCCTTCTTCCACAGCATTAACTTTTGCCCATGGGCAAGATTCTCACAAGTACCATAAAGTATGCAGTTACCTCATTCTTACTGTCTAATCATAATTTCAAGAGGATGAGGTAACCAATCTCAACACCAGTAAACTTATTATCATTGTTCAACCCAATTTTCCTCCTTTCTTTTCATTTATTCAATTAAACCTATTCACATCTATGGTCTAGCATTAATGCTATGCCTTTATGGCGCTTTGAATAATGATTCCCACAGTGGGAGGCAGCTCTGAACTCCATCTTGAATTCCAGGCTCCTGCTGGAAAGACACTGACTTGAGATGAGATGTCTGCAGGCAGCTCATGAAGAAGGGACATGTACGATTAGCAGTGCAGAGGTTCCTGGTGACATCTGGCTACAAAAGGCAGCTTCATGGCATAAGTCAGGTAGGCTAGAAGTCTCCCAGATGTGCTTTTTCTTTCTAAACTTGAGCAAACTAGGCTGAGATACCTTAAAAATGCCCAAGCAATTCCCACAACCTCTGGAAAATCCAGTGTTCTATTGATTTTTGCATTGCTGAGCATGCCACAAAGCCTAAGAACTGTGTGTTATCAGTGATTTTTGACAACAAGACTGTGATATTGCTTGGGGCTTGCAAAATACAGATAAATGAGCACCCTGATTCCAGCATTAAGGCATACTTCTTGATAACAAGTTTAAGATTCTTTTGGCTTTCTTTCATCCTGTTACTATCAGTTCTTGCCCAAGTTTCTCAGGAGGGCAGAACTCAAATGCATTCAAATGTACCCATGCAGTAATAAATAATAATAGGTTATGTAGATAAAGGCTTTCCATCTTGGGGCAGAGAAAAGTATTAGTTAATTAATCATCAAGTTGGCATTAACTTATCTTTTGGCACCTACAATGAAACGTAAATCTAAAATGAGCAGTAGGGGGGAACAATGAAATTAGAAGCCAACAATAGTTTGGGAAATGGATGACAAAATCCAAATGTTCTGCCTCACTGCTGCTAAATTAAGCACAGTGTTATCAGTGCAAAGATTAAAAAAGGAGAGATTTTCCTCTGAACCTTAAGTCACACTTCTTAGCTGCACAGAACATGACAGCACTAGTGAAGACAAGAGAATTCACTCACCCTGAAAATGAGTGGAAATAGAAAAGGATCTGTTCAGTCCTTGATTTCCCCAAACAGAAGTTCTATAGAGTAGAAAAGAAAGAAGGACATTAGTTTATTGTACACAGCAAACAAAGAACTGATCCAGCACACCCCCTCCTAGCCACCATTCAGCCCACCTTTGCCTTGCTTTGCCTTCAGCTGTTTCTCCTGCGAGGCACTAGGCAGGGAATTGTAGCAGACTGCCCTTTCTTTAATACTTCCAAGTAGCAAGTGCTGTACTGAGATCCTGCCTTTAGCTGAATATTGTCCTGGCGATTGTTTTAGTGTAAAAAGGAGGAGAAAGACTTGTTTTCCCACCTTCCATCAGAGGCGCTCAGCTGCTGAACAAAGAGGGAAGATCCTCATATGGAGCTGTCTTTTCTCCAGTTGATTTTGTTTAGCTTTGAGTAAAACTCACTCAGAGAGAGGTCACTTTCCTACACACATGCATAATGCTCAATGTATGCATCAATTTTAGTATTAAGGGATGTGCATGATATCTCTACCTACAGCTGAACTCTGTAATATATGTACACTATATTTTTATAGCACTATTTATTATTATTGATTATTACTATTACACCAGATCATAAACTCAAGTCAAATAGATCCAAAGCCCATCCAAGCCAAACTGCCTCTGCTGCAGGCATTCTCCTAGATTGTGGATCCCAGCTCCCCATCCATTAAGATAAGACAGAAAGCACTGCTCTAGCTTCTAGTGCTGTGGGGTGCCTCAGTACTATAGACCTGAGAGTTTTCTAGGCACTAAGATGGAGAGGTATGCTTTGATGCTCTTGGGCTCAAAAGACAGATCTGCTCTAATGGTTTTTGGATTAAATAGGTAATCCTAGTCTTTACTATGGATCCGTTCTTGGTAAAATCACTTAATCAACCTCTATCAGCATGTATTGCTCAGATAAACTTGATGATACAGTCCCCTCAGAAGAAAAATTGTGAAAACAGTTAATGTTTTGTAAAATACTGTTAAAAAGAAAAATATTGCATCTGTCACTTTCACCCCAAATCCGGATGAGAACCAGCAAGGGAAATGACTATATCCATTTAGGGAAGTGATTATGCACATTTCTTGCAAAGATACAATTAATAAACATTCAGTTAGTTCCATGTCAAACATTTTGCAACCACCTGCGGGTGTTTATTTGATCAAAGTAAGTGTGCTCCTTCCTGCCCGGGCACAGGCAAATCACTGCGTAGTAAAGGAGACAGTAGGATGGATGTGCACTCTGCTCCTCCAGCAAGCCATTTTATTACCAAATGAACTGTGAATATGGAAAAGTAGAAAGACATCCTTAAACTATCTTTGCAACTGCCTTTAATTCAACATGTCCTAAACTACATTTGCCTACAAGAGTCTCCCAGGAATCCTGCTCTCCAGAGTCTATAAACCTACTGTTGCCAGAAGGCATAAAGGCACCTGACCCAAGGCAGCTCCAACAGCTGTGTGACACCTGGGGAAATCATGGTATTCCACAAAGCCAGTTTCATAGACAAAAATCGATGTACTTCTAATCAGCAGGGCAACTTAGGCACAGTGTACAGCCCACAGCTTCTAACCCAACTGAAAACTTACTACTCCTGTAGATCTATATATTACCCTTTATGTTCTCTTTCCTCCTGTTCCCCATTTGCCACCAAAATGAGATGAAATCCAGCAATTCAGTTCTAATCAAATGCACAAACCCCTCCAAAACCTGGTCATAGCCACATCAAAGTCCATTCAGAGGCTACATTTTCCCCTGGCTTGTCCAGTCACAGTGACTCACACATTCACAGTAAGGAGAGGTAAAATGTTTCTGGATCTCTAAAGCAAGAGATGATTTTTTCCATTGAATCTTGCATTCATTAATTTCATTTCAAGAATGAAGTCAGCCTTTCTTGTTCTTTTTTTTGTTAATGTGGCTGGTTATTTGACGAGTGAAGCATTAGATTTGTGAGTTGTTCCGCAAGCCAAAACATGCTCCCTTTCATTCATAACACTGAGCTGCTCTGCGTTAAACAGCCGATTATCATGAATGAAGTGGGTGTAACTTCCTTGAAATCCTCCAAAGACCTGTCAAAGCAGAGCTACTGCAGCTCAGTTTTCTCCTTGAAGCGTACAGATCATTGGTTTAATTGTTCCACACTGATCTTGAAATATGCTTTCTTGGTTCAAAGCATTAGGCGGTATCACTTTTTGAGGAGGAAAAGGGAAGGGTGGAGAATGGTGCCTCAGGATAAGAGAGAAAAGTGGGTATATGTCTCAACCATCAAATTTAGATTTTCTTTTGGAATCTAAATTGAGCTTCATCCATTTAAAAGTGTGTCAGACAAAACCTCACAAATCAAAGCCCTGGCCTGTTTTGCATGGATAATCAAGAGCCTCTGGCTCTTTTTGTAAGTGGAAATGCTTAACCCTAAAGAGAAGAGGACTGATCTTACAGCTAAAGTGCTGGCCAGTGATTTAGAAAGTTTCAATTTGACTCTGGGTCTGCCATTCTCCATTCCATTTCAAACCTTTTGGTGCTATCCCAGGGTTATCACCTTTAGATAGGAACATGCTGATTGGTATTTGTGAACTGCAGAGGCCTTTGAGCCTAGAGACTGAAAGACTTCATACAGTAATAAATACACTACAGTCTATGAACCTGTTTAATATAAAGATCTTTCCAAGGATGGCCATTATATTTAATAAAAAGACCTGCAGCATCTCAGTGCTTTCTCTTACCACACACCAATGGATGGATTTGGCCAGTAATTAATTCTGATAGCACCACTGACTTTGGCATACCCACTAAATACTCTTCCCTGTGAGGGTGCTGAGGCGCTGGCACAGGTTGCTCGGAGAAGCTGTGGCTGCCCCATCCCTGGCAGTGTTCAAGGCCAAGCTGGACAGGGCTTGGAGCAAGCTGCTGTAGTGGAAGGTGTCCCTGCCCATGGCAGGGGCTTGGAACTGGATGAGCTTTAAGGTCCCTTCCAACCCAAACCAGGCTGGGATTCTATGAAACATCTGACCCATATCTGATTTCTTGCTTAACATTTTTAAAGCCTGGTGAGCTAGTGTTGACTACGGGAAACTCAGTAAAGAAAACCATGAATACTAACATGCTTAACAAGGGTTACTCTTGGAAAACACTGGGGGGAAGTGGCACCAGTGAAAACTATTCAAATCTTTGTATTTCAGCTCAGATTTTCTGCTAGGTTTCATTATCTCACCCACAACTGAAACAACAACAAGTCTTGATGGTAGCTTCATGACAACAGTTTTTACACATCTCTTAGCAGTTATAACACTAACAAAGGCTGGCACTTTTGGAAGAAAACCTTTAATATTTGTCCAGCGTTTTGGGAATCTCAACCTTAATAGCATATTGCAGCCAGCTCCAGAGACAGTGCTGCTTCCAACCTGCTCCTGATTCCCTTGTCACCTTCCTGCAATGAGGTGATACCCACCTGGCAGCATTCACATGTGATTGGAGACTGTACTGAAATGCTGCCTCCCCTCCTTAGTGCTCCGGTGCTGCAAACTAAAGGTGCCCACAGCAGGGCAGGTGCTATACCAGCTCTGCTCTGTAAAAATCCACATCTCTTCCTTGCTTATCAGCAAATGGAAATCACAAGACCATATCCCCGAGGGATTATTCTGCTCCCATTAAAGTGAGCAAGAATTTGCCACTGGTTTAAAAAGCAGCAAGAGCTGGCTGACACACAAGCAGGTCTGACAGGTTGCGTTTTCCTTCTCAATACTATTACAGGCATGAGGATTCATTTCTATTTATCTTTAGCTGGCATTCGGTCCTGGACTTAGACTGCATCTGTGGTTGCATTGCTGTGAAATGTATCACTACTTATGACTCACACTGCAAAGGACATATTTGTAAACTGACCCACCATTGACAAAATCCTCTCTTCATTTGTAGGAGGCGAGATGAGGCATAGGTTCCTTGTCTGATTCATTTCCTGAGGAAATTTTTACTCTCTGCATCTCTTTCAGTCCTTATTCAGCCAGAGAGGAGTGAAGTGATTAATACAAGATCCATGCTTGACACAGAGTGCAAGGAGGATTCATTCAAATTCTTTTAAAATCAGTGCTTAATTAATTGCTTAGAAAAACAACCCATTGCCAAAAATGTGTGGGGTTGTTTTCTGCCTTTTCTTTTCTTTTTCTTTCCTTTTTTCTTTCCCTTTCCCACTTGAGAAAGCTTTTCCAGTTGAGAAACTAATTACAGGCAACGGCACACAGCAAAATGCACGAAAAGACAAATCTGGCACCTTTTGAAACCAACCCCTCGGAAGGAAGAATTAGCAACCTGGACAGAGCTCCAGGCAACTCCAGCTCTCCTGCGGCTGGGGCTCAAGCTAATTCACTTACAGCCAGCTTTGGTCCTTTCTCACAGCACTGCGGCAATCCTAGCAGAGCTGGATATCTAACACCTCTGAGAAACACAGAACAATGATCAGACAATTAAAATTGCCAGAAAGAAAAGATAACACAAAGAGAGCCCTGAGGAAACTGCAGTAAGTTTTCTTGACAATTTTTATCTACTTGATTATTCATATCAAGGCAGTACTAACCAAGTCCAGATCGGGATGGGGTTGTGAACAATCCCTGGGGCTTGGAAGGCTGTGCAGAACTTGGCACTCGGGATCAGGCTCATTTCTCCATCCTATTAGGGCGGACAATATTAGCCTACATGATTCGGGAGGGAAATGAGTGTGTCCTTTCCCTTCATTTCTTCTCTCTCTCTCCCTCTCTCTTTCTCCACGTTCTTCTCCTCTTGTCTTTTTCCCTGCGAGCACTGAATGATGGGATTTTTGACATCAGAGGAAAGTCATCCCTTCTCCACTCCCCCAGCTCCTGTCCGCTTCCTCCTTAGACACGTCTGTTCGTTTGCATACTATATCCCCACTCAAAGAACGGGATCAGCTGATCCGACCACAGCTTCATTTAACTAAGCATCCTAAATCCTGCCCAAAGTAGAGCAGACTGACTGGTTCATTCACCCTGGCAGCCTGCTTCCAACAAGCCTTTAAAGTACATTTTGTAACTGTTACATAGCTGGCACCAACTATAGCAAAGTCATTGTTTAGTCAAGGTAAAGTGACCTCTATTTACTTAGACAACTCAGCTGTCTGCAGGGAATAACTGGATTTGAGAGAAGTGAAAACTTGCTGGGAAAGTTTCGCTTCGGCTGAGCTGATGGCTACTACAATAAGCTGAATGTTTGGTCAGTTCATGCCCTTTCTCCTGCAGTTTCTTCAGCCCTTTGATTTATTATCTGCAGCTAGACAGCAAATGTCCCCATCCAATTTCAGTGAGGCTGTGGAAAGCCAGAGACAGATAAGAAATTTGTTCAACTAAGTATGTTTTCTGATCCCAAATAAATACCCTGTTGATTATCATAAGATGCCAGGCACCTGCTATAAGCTGTTTATTCATGTGTTATACCATTAACTCAATCAGGTCTTTTTCTACATGCAGCTTCTCATTTCCCCTTCACATAACTCCAGGCATCAGGGCAGGAGGGCAAGTTAATTCCAGCTGCACTTGAGGGGATGGTGACCAAGACTGAGCTCAGGGTCAGGATAACGGCTGGCGTGAGCTGAGCACCACCCCAGGAGCCGCGCATGCAGTGACTCAGGCATGACTCTGAGTCACGGCACTTCTCCTGCTTCCTCCTTTCTGCGAGGGGAGGGGGGGAGGGAAGGGGGGGGCGGAGGTAGGAATTTCCTGCTGGCCCATCCTTGTAAATCACAACGTCCTGTTGCAGCAACGCTGGGAGGGTCAGTAAGAGGGAGAACTGGAGCCAGTGGCCGGTCCACCTGCTCTGGAGAAGAAGAGATGGGGCATACTGCCGCACTTAGATGCGTACACATCACGTATCACAGCAGGACCCAGGGTCACCTTGCTCTTCATCTTGTAGAATAGCCCTAATGCCTTCAGATACCTAACAGCTTTATACTATCCATCCAGGAACCCAAGAGCCCAGATGTCCTCTTACAAACACATGAATGACACTGATATAAGCCAGGCAATTTTTCTGCCTTTCTTCAAGTCAGCACCAAAAGCAAGAAGAAAATCAAGTTCTGAATGTCTGCATAGCATCCCCTATACCTATAAACTTGAAGGTGAAGCCCAAGACTTCTTGTAGAGGTTCTGGGACAAATAGAACCATTAAACAACACCCTGTAAAAGTCTTCCCAGTTGTCCTTCAAAAAAGTTGAACTTCATTACAATTGCAGCTGGAAGAATTTCACTACCACCAAAGAACTCAAAACCATGGATGAGCTGTGTCATGATAACCCTGAGAAAAGCCAATGTGTAACTGTGAGAAAATGGGCCATGCATAATTAGGAAGGGAAGAAAATACATTAGCCTTGTGAAGACCGGTCCAGAATAGATCTAACCTATCTACTGGTAAAAACCAGTGTTTAGAGTAAGAAACTGAATGATGGAAGAGAGGGATGCTGTCAGAGATGGTGCTGCACAGAATTCCGGGTTATGGTGAGACAGGACCAAGTTTACCTTACACTAAATACATGTGCAGGAGATAAAATGAGCTCAGTACCCCATGTCAGTTGTTCCTTCAGGCTCTACACAAAGAACTGGACTGACAGCCAGAACTGATTTACTCCACAGGCCCACCTGCTACACACCCATATTGTACAGTGTTTAATCAATTTATGTAGAGTATCTGTTAAGTACCACACGGTGACAAATAATATTGCACAATAACATTAATAGCACCTACCACAATAGGATTATATCCTTTCAATTGTTCTGGTGTAGTTATATGACCTGCCACCAAGTGTGGGCAGAGTGGGTGGGACTTTTCAACCTCTCTGTGTATGTTTTCAGTCATGCACCTTTACACTGCTTTAATTTCATCCCTTCTAGAGCTAACTTTGCTTTACCTGCTCCCAGGAAAAATATCACAGTGTTCAGCCAATGGAGACACAAATGCACATACATGTTGGGAGATCACCACTTCAGACCAGGACTGTTAAAAGCACTTTATGACACAGCATTAGATTCAAAGCTGAACAGATTCTGGCACATTCTTTTAAAAAACTATGGTTTTTGTGGGAGATCAAACAGTTCCAATCTGACTTTCACATCTTATCTGGGAGACGACAGCTCTTGGAGCATCTTTTGGAGCATATCATATCTGGGTATCAAAGACTTCTACAACAAATTTTTGTGAGAGCTCTCCTGTCTACAGATAGATGTATAACTAAATGCAGTGACAAGGAAATTAAAGCTAAGTAGACTTTGACCAAAAATAAGACACTCATTTTTAACAGCCAAAGGCAATTAACCCCTGGAAGCGCTTCTGAAGGACAGTGGGTGGTTTGCCATCACTCAGCGTTTTGAAATCAAGGATAGGTATTTTTTATCCAGACAGCTGCAGTTCAGACAGGGAAACCTTATGGCCAGCACTGCACGGAAGGTCAGAGCAGACCCTGATGAGAATCCTGGCTGACTCCATAACCTACCCAGCCGTTTACCTACTGACTCCCCAGCGCTGCTCTTGCAGCACATAGCCTTGTTGTTCAGCCAGTCTGTTTCCCCACGGATGACCAGACCTGACCCTGCTTAGATTACAAAAGCTAAAGGGTTCAGAAGTGAGGAAAACAGGAAATCCAAACAGTGAAAATCTCAGCAATAACGTTTCCTAACAAAGACCTTCAGATCTCACTCTCAGCCAACAGCTGTCTTCATGACGTCCGAAAAGGACGATGTTTAGCATGGTGCACACTGTCTTTCTGCCATTTATTTCCACCCTGTTTATTTTCCTATACTGTGACATTTTCCTCCTCGCTAAAGTCTTGGTCATAAAGGAGGGTGCTAATCCAGATCTAAGAAAACATACATGAACACACATACTCCATACGTTTTAATTACATTGGGCTCACAGGATAGAATTCTCCCCGCAGAAAACCAAACCAATACCTGCGCACCACTTAAATTCCCCTTTGGGTCACAAAACAGGATTGAAAGCTGCAGAGCCTTTTTATTTCAAGCAAACTGAAGTGAGACGACCTGTAGGTCAATTTATTGCACCACAAAGTCTGGGGCTGCAAAGCACCTCAAACCATTACCTTGTGGGAGAGCGTGAGCCAAAGCTGAAGAGTGAGGAAAGCTTAATTTTGAAGGAAAATATCGTGTTTGCTTGCTTTACTGTTTCTACATTTGAAAACTTACCCAGATTTCCTGACTTAACCTCATACACATGCAAACCACAAGTATGGCTGTGATATCCCTGTGAGGCCAAATTTGTGGGTGGCGTAAATTGGTGTAGCTCCTATGCCATTGGGTCATAAGTGAAGACCTTTCCTAGATCTTTACAAAGAGCGTTACAGGAACTGAAGGAGGTTGAAGAGGTATTTGAAGGTGTGGTTGTTTTGCATTCAAATTTCAAATTTCAGCCAATTTTAGGTGAAATTTCACTTTTCTCCTCTTCAGTACAGGCAGGGCAGGTTTTTGCCATTGCACTGCCATCTAGTGATGCGACTTCGCAAGGAGAATAGCCAGCAAAAGATGGCTGACCACCAGCAAGTGCCTGAGTCAAGTTCTGAGAGGATGGTCCAAAACTAAATTAAACTCAATTAAACAAAAATAATTGCACAAGGAACATCCAGTGGTGGCCCTCAACCATCTATGGCAAAGAGAAGCGTTATGCTACGTGAGATAACAAAACGCTTACAATAGAAGGGGTTGCGTAGAAGCTCATCCATTATCCAGCTGTTATCCATGGTAGGGGACATTCAGGACATGCAAGTTTGCTACTACAAGTCTCTAAAGTCCAGCTGCTCAGTTATACAAGCTGCTATTGCTCTACCAATTTATAAGTGCCAAGCTTATGTTCAAGCAAAGCCTGTATAGACACAAGAACAACACCTGCAAGCGCTTCAATGCCTTCAGCCATGTTTCTTCCAGGTTTAGTGGATGTGTTCCTCAGTATAACTCCCTCCTACATTCAGTTGTATCACATCATCTGGGCCAAATTTACTCTGTCTGTAACTGACTTCAGTGGTTTCCACTTTGATAGCCTCTATCCGCAGCCATTACTATGGTCAATCACCATCCAAAAAGGATTCACAAAGCAAGAACATCATATCGCTTGCAGAAAATCCTCCTTATAACCCTCATGCTCAAGGACTGGACACAGCAAAATTAAGGCTTAACATATGAACCTGAAATGAACTGACCTTTATGAGCTGAAATCCCAGTCCTAATGTTTTACTCATCTTGAGGATATTTGTCCTCAGTGGTATGTGTGTCAGAGGGCGTGAAAGTGAGAGTGTCTTGAGGTTAACAATTGTTCATACTCATAGTGGATGAATCATATGATAACACCACAGCAACATCCTGTATAATTGTTGGGAGCCTCTGTTTCTGGCAGTGTGTCCCTAGTCTGTTTCACGAGCAAATGTTATTTGTGCTTCACTATATAAAACCAAAACCAAACAAAATTATACAATAGGACACTATTCTGCAGGCACTAGCCAAAATCACAAGTGCCTAATTGAGCCTTCAGTTACCCACTTCAATGATGAATTGTGTGATGAAGTTAATAAGGCTGAGATGGATATCTCTGTTCTTCATCTGATTACTACATGAGCAACTCTCCACATGTGAGGAACAATATTTGTGTTTCCTTAGCCACAATTGAACTCTGTGGGACTATCACATACGTAAAGATCTGGGACATTGCTTGTGAGGCAGTGGGTGCTAAGGGAACAAGCACTGTATTGCAGGTCTGAAGATTTGTGTTTTCTTTCTGGATGACTATAAGCAAATCACTTCCCCCTTTTCTCCCTGTTGTCTCTTCAGACCTACAGCCTGCAGGCTTCAGTGCCCTGTGAGCAACAGATACGCACCAAGAATACACCAAACACCCAACCTAAACACTGCCCTACCTGCAGAAAGCAAAACATACCACAGCAGGCAACACCAGGGCATCACAGCAAGTCCTGGGATGCAATCAAAACACCAAGTACCTGTGCCACCCCTAGCACAAAGAGGCACCACTCCTGCTTGTATCCCCTGGCGTTTCAAACACCTCACTATGCCCTAAACACCAGGGGCTGCACAGATAGCATACTTGGCTCCTTTGGGGCACATACATGGCTGGTGTCATGCACTCCTCTGCTGGGAAATGTTTGCTGTAGGCACTCTTGTAATACACACACTTAGGGCAGAGGCCAGCTCTTGTTCGTGTTCGTAAGGTGATGGCAGGATTTTGGCTGTGGTTTGTGACTCCGGTTCTAAGTGCTAACCCCACACAGCACACTGACAACTGTCATTAATGCTTTGTCCGCAATCACAGAAGCTTCACTGGAGGAAAAATCAGGCTAATGGTGCAGCAACATTTTTACATGGAATAAAACTTACTTTCAGTGTTTTAACCACACCTCACAGCAGAAATTTGCAGGATATTCACACTAATAAGAATGAGACTTTTCAAACAATCAGGGGATTTGCCACACATCTTCCATTAAAACTAAAATACCCCTGACTGCTTCATGCTCTCCTGAGGTTCCTTTTAAGCAATTCTATTTAAAATGAACATAGAAGTGGGCCAGTATTAGAGTGGATCTCAAACCATTTTCAGCGCAGTGGAAGCAGATGGGAATCTGTCCATGTGCAGCACCCAAAAGGCACTGCTCTGTGTTCTGAAGAGACTTCATATAATTTGTGTTCAAAGGAAAAACAAATAAGCAAACTAAAATCAAACAAACAAGCAAATGAGAGCAGCAGAAAGGCTTTGTGAGGTCATGTTTACTATTTTGGCTTCAAATCTTGGGATCATTTGCTGACATTTCGCTGCTTTCAAATCCCAAGCCTTCAAGTGAACCTTGGTCTAACACAACACCACATTGAGACACCACCTCCCTGGGCCAAGGGGTTCAACCAGCCCCTCGCTGCAAGACTATTCCTTGCTATAAAGTAAGGAAAAATCCCTTTGAATACAGAAAATATCTCCACTGCTGCCTCCTCATTTCCTGGCTGCAGCCGAGACCGGAAATAGCTACATTTCCTGAGCAAGGCTGTTCTCCAGGGAATGTCAGTCTGTCTGCAGCAAGCAACGACTGTATACTAGGGCTGGATTACGGCGTCTCAGAGGACTTTAAATCTGAGCTGGAATACCAGCATTAATACTTAGCTAGGGACGCCTAGGAAGATAAGGAGATGGAAGGGAGGGAGATAGAAGGGGCAAAACAAGATGGGAATATAAAAATGTCCTTAAGGAAAAAAGGCAGGTAAAAAGAAAGAGAGACAGAAAGACAGAGGAGTGCACTATCAACAGCTGGAGTCTGTGTTCAGTGAGATCAGATATAATTCCACAGCCCCCTGCATTTTAAAAGAGGGTCTCCACAGCCTGTGTCCTGTATATAGGGTACCTATTTGGTCCCGATTACTTTGAAGTGGGTGTTTTCCTGCAAAGCAGTCACGTTCAACAAGCAAAGCGATTTATTAAGGCAACATAAAGGCTTGGTTTTAGTAGAGTGGGAAAAGATTTAATACCCCAGAGGGAGGTGGGGGGAAAGATGGATGAACACAGATCACTTCTGAGAAACTCTGCAAATAGGTGGAGCAATTCACAATCCAATAAACCCCTGAGGGAAAGCCTTATCCTTCCTTCCCACATTGGAAATCCATTGTTCCTTGGCACTTTGTGGCCAGGCAAGTCTAATTATCCAGAGAGGTGTAAAGTCCAAAAGAGTCCAGATACCTTTCAGGTAGTCATCTTAGATTGCTCTTGTCAATGGAGAAGCTAAACGGGATTTCAGGGGGTTTACCACATTGTCTCTGCAATGTCTAAGGGAAAAGAGTGCTCCTGGTTACAGAGGCTGAGAGACAGCTTGAGTCCTGTTCATCTTTAAGCTGCACCCATCTAAAAGTTGGGTTTCAGTTCTCATTTTCTAGGTACTTTACATCACAAATAAAGAGAAACAGACACCTGTGGGGGCAAATCAACCAACCCTAAAGCATTTCCAATAGGGAAATGACAGACACTACCAGTTATTCCCTTGAGTAGTAGCTTGATCTAGAGACAGCTAGATTTTAGGTGAGTGAACTTAATCAAGAGAAATCACAAAGGGGCAATTTAAGGAATGATAATGATAATAATAACAACAAGTAAACTCACACACACACATATAAGGGCTTCACTCCCACTGTAATTAAATAATAACCTCAATAAATGGCCATCAGTGACCTAAGACCACTAAATGAGTTTGTAGCTGCAAACAGTGAATACCTGAGGGCTGGTCTCCTAAGAAGCAGGCTGGGACTTGACCTCAGCGTCATCCTACAAAGAGGACATCAGTTGATAAAACTGTGCTGTGTTTCATTGTTGGAAATATCAGCAAGACCAATACATAACCCAGTGAATGTGCTGAGCCTTCACAATTTCTACCCACGAAACATCTTTGCTTTGGTAATTATCAATCACCCTTATGCAGAAAGGTTCCTCCAATTTTTTTAACTACTCAATCCTTTGAGAGACAGATGAATTTTAATGATTTAGATTATTAACCTAAAGGTTGATCCAGACTGGGAGGAACAGAATAATTTGTTTAATCATTATTATTATTTATAATTATTTAACATAAGGGAGAAAAATATCACCTTAAATGTCATCGCGATGCTTTTTAATTGCCTCAGATGAAATTCAGAATAATCATTACTCTGTAAATGTATACAGATCTAATTTTAAATACCCTAAGATGCTGGATATTTATCTGGAAAATGCAAAGAATGCATATTCATTACTGCATAGGGAGTTAGAAAGACAGAAAAGAATTGATCAACCATTTATTGAAAATTAATTCTTTCCCCAGCTCACAACTGGGCTGTAATTTGACATGAAGCAGAAAAATAAGCTGAGCAAGGTAATTTTTCTTAGTCATTCATTCAAGGACTTTAGTGCTTGTCCTTTATGAGCAGGCATGTTTTATGGATGCATGAGAACATACTTTTGTGTGGCTATAATTTGTAATACCTATGTTGTGGAATTGGTACCTCCCAGTCCACCCTATTCATTCCTGCAGGTAGCAAGAGTCTGGGATCAGTTTATAACCTTGGTTCTCCTACAAAGAGGCATCCTTCAAGGGCACACCTTGGTACCCAGTACTATCGTATCCACTGGCTGTAAAGATGCACTTGCTGACAGCATCTCTGCACTTGAAGGGATAGCCTTCTTACTGACAGGAAACCTTCTACAGTAAATAACAATGAAACAAAAGAAAGAGATAGCAAGGAGATAGCAAGTTCCCCTGTAAACTAGTAAAGGATGCAAAGGTCCGGTGCAAGGTGAGAGGGTAATGGGCTTCGCTACAGAAAAGCCCCTGGTTTTGAAGGAGTTCCTGTAGGTACCCTACGTTTTGCCCTTTTCTGCCTCATTCACACTTCATTTTCCAAAGCCCTTTGTTTTCTAAGCTGAGTTAGATCAAGGCCTCCCCATTTCCCATCACATACATGTCTCCATGCCCCTGCTGCTGCTATCAGAGCTGGGGCACAAGCACTCCGAGTGCCTCGTCTTGGGGAAACATTTGCATTTTTATTGGCACAGGTACAGCATTCAGAATTCTTTCAGGCCAGGCCAATTAAAACAAGCTGAAAACTGCTGAGTGAAGCAGTTTCAGCAAGGATCTGCTTACATTCCCCCTCTGAGAAAAGCAGGGGGCCCACTTTCTGTAACTCTCTCCCTCTCTGCACAGCGTGGGTTTTGCTTTTTTCCCCCCCTTTTTCTTTTCTTTTTAAGGTGGAATAACTTGTGCCCTTTACACAGGGGCTCTAAGAGATGGATGGCAGGACTTGGGAATGCGGCTTCATTTTAAAACCAGAGCCCAGTCTGTAATACCAAATCGAAGCATGGGAAAAAAGAAGGAAAAACACCAAGCCCAAACCTGGTAACTCTCCACAGCTTCACACACTTTCCCTCCCTCACAACCCTTGCATGGTATTTGCTTAAAAAGGAATAGAGCAACATAATTAGCAATTGCTTGAAGCCTAAGGCTTTTCTACCACCACAGAGACTATTCAATGTGTACTGGCTCTACTAACGCAGTCTTATTACTCTTGGGTTTCTTTTTGGACAGCCTCTTTCAAAGCTCAGATGTGTTTTAAATGCATACTGACAGGTTAAAAGATACCATTTTTATACCCCTGAGAAAAAAAATCCCCTCATCCTACTCGTGCTGTTTTAGTTTGGATTGGTAATCCTCAAGGTGTGAGGTTCTAGGAACAATAAGCCATCTCAGAGAGATCCGGGGAAGGAAGGACGTGCTTCCAAAGTTGGGTTTCTGCTTACATCCCTTGTCCAAGAAGGCTGGCTAATGGCAGCAGCCTTACTGGACACGCGGCCACTCTTCCAAACACCTGCATGTCAGGCCCCAATGTCAAACAGCTACCACAGAGAAAACACCTGCAAATGCCCTTGCATCAACCTGCGGGGAAAAAAACCCACCCCAAAACAGGCTAATCCAGCAGAACAATCCACAGCACATGGATTTGCATTTGTTTTCACCTCTGAGAATGAGGCTGTGTCAATCTTACACTCGGGCTGAATTGATGTGAAACATGTATTGCATGTAAAATTTGGATCCATTTAGAGTTGATCAGGATTTCAAACAACCGCAGGACCCAGAGGAATCTGAACCCAAATTTCTTTCTACCCACTTCCACTTAAAATGATCTCACCTTGACAAAGCAGCACTGAGTTTATACAGCACACAGTACAGTTCCCATCAATGCCTGTACACCCAGGAGTTGCTACAGTACAACTACAAGCTAAGTCATAATGCAAATTGACACATAACCTACTCACCTAATCATCACCGCATTACTAATATGTTAATAGGAGAAGCATAGAAGAAACAAAACAGGTGACATCTGGAGTAAGCAGTGAAAGCTCTGAGACAACAGAAATACCAGATTTCTTAGATCATCCCTCAGAGAAGACAAATCTCTTCTGTTCTTTTCTATTTGCCTTCAGAGCCCTGTTCTAGGAACAAGCAAGCCCAAGGGACTAAGAAACTGGGACACCCTGACTATTCTGGATCAAAATCCTTTTCTATTTCAAAGGCTGCCAGGATGCTCTCTTCAGTGACCTCAAGCAGCTCAACTCATCACCTGCTACACAGGTGACTACAAAGGTCATTTATTGATTTAATTAGGGCACACAAAGAAAAGACATAATCAACCCCTGAAGTACATGGAACATGCCATGAGCATCCTGTGATCCCTGCTCTGCCTGTTTGGAGAATGTGGGATTATTGATCTTTCAAAGTGTGAGCAGATCCCCAACTTTCATAATGATGGATAACAATATCTGACATTCACATGGCAGCTTTCATGTTGGAGTGCCCTAAAGCACTTGAAAAGACCCACAGCCATGCACGTCTCCTTCCTGTCCTGCTCTACAGCTCCACCTACACAATGTTTTCTCTTCTTGAATAACCTGCAGGTTGGAATAACTCCATCCTTTTGTCCCAAAGCAGTAATGGTTTTTGTCTTTTAGAACTCTTACTTCCTTTCCCTCACCAAAGAACCTCATTTAGTCTCCATTTTGATCCATTTCACCACAGAAAAAGCAAACAATAACAAGCAAATGTGTATTAAAATATCCTCCATGCAGAGAACTCCTCTCAAGGTGTAAGGAAGGACTGGACTAAGTGATCCTCAATGGAAATCCAGGTAGCACTAAAAGGAATATAAAGAAAACCTTTGCAACCAAGCTATTTTGGAGGGTCAGGGTTACCACCCACCTGGGACACTCGGCTTTCTAGAGGCAGTTGCTATGGGCGTAACCCATGCTGGCATTCCACCAGTTGTGCCCTACTACTTATCCTTTCTTCCTGGCCCACAGTGGAACAGAAACAACTGAAAAAAGAGGGGATCAGGAAACACTCACTTGGTCATGTCCTGAGCAATTCCCAAGATGCGAATGAGCCCAGGCTTCCTGCTGTCCCCTCAAATATGTTATTTTCCACTCCCACCTTTCTTCCTCCTACTTATCTCCCTCCCCCCCTTGCCTTCTGAGGCTGACTGAGTCAACTAGTGCAGATTAGATGCCAAGCAATGCAGTCTCTGTACAAAGATTCAACTCCCACAGACAGACTAGAGAGATAAAAGCAGTCTGGTCAAACACTGTCCAGAGACAGCACAGGGAGAGCTGGGCTCCCAGCGGCTCTGGCTGGGTGATGTCTTGAACTGGTGACACTCCAGCAACTGAACTGCTAGCACTGGAGGCATAAGCATGCCTTTTTCTGCTGCCTATGCTTCAATACAAATGAAATGGGTCACATTTTCCAAAATACCCACTCTCTGGAGATAAGATCGACTGATGGAAACCCTTATTCAGGCATCAAAGACCTGCTGCTCAGGGGTATAATGCAACAGTCTTCCTTTTTACTCCAATCACTTCACTGGGGCCAGGCGCTCCCAGGCAGGTAATGACAAACACTATGCTCACATTCCCTGGCTATTGATATAGTTGTATGCAAACACACCTTTATCCAGGGGTAGATACATAAATCCATCTCCCCTGCCATTGAAGAGTATTAATTTCTACAATGCAAAATGAAGCCAATTTAACAATGAACATGCACAGTGCACAAAGCCATGGTTACTGTAACTGTAGGTATCTGAACCCATGCAGAGGATCTGTGCAAGTTTGGAAGGTAATGTCCCACAGGAAACGTGGACAGAGCTTACCTCTGTGAAACCTGCTGTAACACCACATACTGTGGGTAGGCAGACCTGCCAATCTGCAGTCGTGCCATTCAGTCTACCCTTGCAATGCTCTCCTGTCATTTCAAACAGTGCTGTTTCTCTCCTGAATGATGCATACAACATCGTGGCATTTGTCAGGGTAAACAGCTCAGTGGCAAAGTGCCTGTCCCATCTGTGAACCTCAAAATGACCCTGAATGCAGAGGTACAGAAAAGCTTTCCACGTTCATTTGGTCCCTCTCTGGTTACACGATAAGAAATGAAGTTGACACAGCAATATAAACATTATTACTGACAACGTTAAGATAGACAGTGGGTACAGGTCAGGCCACAGTATCCAGGGGATACTCTATAACAGTAGCTGTCATATTTATCTCTGGTGTCTTCTGAGCCAGTTTTAGTAGTCGGAGACAGAGCACACAAAAGGACTATTCAGTGCAATCCATGCTCTGAAATAAAACAGATGCGTTGTGGAAGTTTGCAAACTCCCCAGCACAGAAGGTTGGCAGATCTCGGCTCCGTAACGAGGGCCCATCTTCTTGGCAGCATCAGGAGCCCTTCCGTAGCCCTGGTGCCAGTGGTACTGCTCATGCTGTTTAAATGAAGGACAGTCTGGAGGACAAAGCACTTAGCTTGGCAGTTAACAGGGATGTAGAACTAAACCTCAGCTCAGAGGCCACCCGAGCTTTTAAGCACTTCCACCAATTTTGGCTGGTAAGGTTTCTTCTACTTTTCCCCCTATTCTGGCAAATTACAGAGCAAAATTGGAAAGCATATTGCAGCAAAACCTAAAATCTGGTAGTTTTACTCTATGTAAAATACCTGAGATGTCAGGGTGCAAAGAACGTAGATAGGGCTGAGGTTTCAGAGACTGCAGTGTGGCACAAAGCAATTCTGAAGATCCAGTAAAAGAAGATGCAGTAAATCAGGTATAAGCACAAGGGCAGTTTTCTATCTGGAAATCATAAGGGAAGATTCAAATGCTTTAATTGGGAAATAAGAAACATCCCAGTTCAAAATGAAACTCGTACCCATTTTAAGACCAACCCAAAATGCTTTTGTTCGTAGCTGGTATTTCAGGAATGAGCACAACCAAAGGCACCTGGTCTGGTTTTTACGGACTGAAATGTTTTTGGAAAGGAATCAGATATGATTTGGACAAAAACAATGGAGGCCCAGACACAGAGGCTGCCCTGGGAGAGTATACCAGCTGTCTGCTCAGTTTCAAACCTCTAATCATATTCTTGGAGAGAAAGCAAGGGGACCTGTTAGGGGTTGCTGAGCTCTGTGCTGGGGCCAGGTCCAGACGGTGGAGCCAGCGAGCACGAGTCCTCTCACTGCAGCTCCATCGCCTCGGACTTGAAATTCTGGCACCAGGACAACAGCAAATGAGACCGAGTCTCTGAACAGACACCAAGGGCTGGGAACGAGGCGGAGGGATGGAAAACAGCAGCACGAGCAAAGATGAAATACTGGAACTCAGGAGAACAGCGGGAGGAAACTTGGCAGTGCCCAGATAGGCAAAGCACCTGCTGGCATAGGATGGAGAGGACTGCGTTTAGTAGGCAATAGGTCCCACCGCCAGCCAGCATCAATCAGCCCTGCTTCTCGCTGGCAGCCTGGCTGTGCTCAGACACAACAGTTTTACGGCCCCGCTCCAGCACTGATGGCTTGATCCCACGAGCAGAGGCAGTGTACCGCCTGTATTAATGTGATGGGCAGAGGAATCCGGGCTAGTGGTGGTAATGAGAGTGCTGCCTCAAAGCAAAATACATCCTTGGAAAGAAATATAAAACTACCGCCATGCACTTTCCTTCAACTCTAAATCCTCACCAGTGCTTGCAAACTACCCAGCAGCATTCAACAGCTAGCGGACTGCATTGCCTCTCCCCTACAGATCAGTTCTGAGAACCCGCTATTCTCCTTTTCAATTTACTTGAGCTTTGTGTTGTCTCACTGTGATGAGTGGACACCACATCTTGGCTTGCATTCATTCCAACCAAGTGCAGGCGATTAATTGAGATGCCTTGTTTATGGCACAGTCTTCTTGGGCTCCGCGGAAGATAAGCAGCATCTCCAAAGGTGATTCAGTCTGTCCCATGGATTCTGAGAGCTCTGTGCAACTAACCTAGGTATTGGTGTTAAACACCAAAAAGTAGGCGGCATGAATTAACCCAGGCTTGTGCACGTGTGGCTCTGATCTCTATACAGGGCTTCGTGTTGCTGCCGTTAAGTAGTAAAATGCCAAACATGGCTCATACCAATTCCACCTCTCAGTAATATGTTTTGTCAGCTCATCGTAATCTTAAAAGAAACCTTTAAGTGCTGGGAGGCATCCTGGTTTGTAATTAGGCTCAGTCAGATTTTGTGGCCTCATATGCCTATTTAGTCAAGTTAACCTGGCTCATGCTGTTGCTAGCTTCAAACATACGCACTTGAGATTAGTTTTTCCACTCAGAAAAAGATAAGGTCTACAGTTTCCTCCCCTTAGATAAGCTTAAGAAGAAAAGAAAATGAAGTAATGTCCCTGCCACCCAATATACATGCAGTTCTGTATCCCATCTCCACAACAGCTCCCAAACCAGGACACTCCATACAGAGATATGGCATCTTTCTCTGCAGCATGTTTCAAAGCCTGCACAGCAGTGCCCTGAGCCCATCCCCTTCCTGCTATGCTCTCAGCTCTCGACATGATCAGCAAGAGAGATGGACTCTTTCATAGCAATATTCAATCTGCCTGAAGCCTGAAGCGCCTTTTGCACCCATTTATTCCTCTCCACTCACCCAAAGGTATGCGGAGAAGCACAGGACTGTGTCCCAGGCAGCCCAGCCACAAGCTTGATGTCAGACAGAACCAGTCTTCAATTGGCTTGGAGTTTGCACAGTAATACAGAACATTCAAGGAGTTTGCACATACAGGAGATGAGAATTGCTCTAGTGCACTTGCGCTATAAAACACTATGCAACCTAAAGAGTTTGCAGTCCGAGTGCCACAAATATGAAGTGTGAATGGTTTACACTGGCACCCGGTCTTCTCAGCAGCTGCATATACATAAAACCATGTTGAAGTTAACTAAAGGAATGATCAAAGCACCAGGAAGCCACCAAAAACTGAGTTCTAGTTATGGGAACTGTAAGGAACTTAGACTTCTAATCAGGTGATTCAAATCCTGACTGCCAGATCAGGGAATAACTTCTGAAGCCATCCAAGACACAGGTTTGCACCAGCCCTGACTCTATCTGAAACTCTTCCAAAGAAATCAAATTGCATTCTATTTCCTAGGAACTGCTGCAGTCTTAGGTACACATTACTGGCATCCAAAGGCAGAAATCAAAGCACTGGATACTTCAAGGGGTGAAGCAGAGAGCAAAAGAATTAAAGTCATCACAAAAGACTTTGCTAAGCTGCTGTTCATTGCCACTGTTATTATTTGTGCTTTCAGAGATGCCGCAGTGTTCTCAGCACAACAACCATTCACAGACTTTTCCTACCTGGTCAGGTTAAGGCAAAAACCCAAAGGTCACCCAAAAAGGCAGAGAAGTCAAAGCTGACTCAGTTTGCTTCATCACAAAGCACTTTTGGAAACTTCATCAACCATTTGCGTACTATAAAACATTCCATCTAGCACCACTTTTATCACCTTTAAATCCACATGCAGGGTCTAAGTTATCGTGGATGCTACTCACAGAACTCTGACAGTGACTCCAGGGAAAAGGGACTGACCTGTCCTGGTGGTGATATGTGTGTTGCACAGCACTTGTGTTCCCTTTGAATACAATGTGAACCTTGCCTCAGTAATCCTTCCTTTGTGGTGGCATTCCCTTCTCCTCCAGCTGCCAAAAGGAGATCTTAAATGAACATAATTAACATCCATCAGTTATGGCTTTTTCTTTTCCTTCCTGCTAAGCATCCAAAACCATATCTTGGATAAACAAACAAAACAAAACACTTGGCCTGAACCAAATCCCAGCTCCAAACAGATCTGGAGAAGAAAATGGTGGTTGGGATGTGTCATATTAAATCAAGTGAAGTAAATTTACCTCAGATGTGTCCATTACTATGATACATGGACCCCAAACCATTTTGATGGGCTGAGTAATGTCTTTTGGCATCTTTCAGGATGCAGTTCAAGAGTATATCTGCATTCCAGTTGTGTCTGAGAGCTATTCCAGACCCAGAAACCTGAGCAGCACAGAGGAAGATGCAGTCAGGTTGGTTTTACATTAGCAGTCTAGCAATCAGGATCAGAGCATCACTGTGACACTATGCTGTGGCTAACTGAAGTCAGGACTAACTTTAGGATCTCTTTCTCCCCATGGATGTGCCCTTTGGCCTGGATACATCTAACTTTAGGGACCTGCCTGAGGTAGCTCAGGTGAGGGACATCTCCAGGGCATTCATGCAATCAACACTGAGATTGGTACCTCTGGAGATTTCGATCTTTCACCATCAGTTACAATGCTTCAGGGCAATTCAAGCCAGCCAGTGCCTCAGACCCAGCTCTTTGTGCTGGGTTATCCTGGCTGCTGTCTGGCTCACACACAAAATGCAGCACCTTGGGAAGCCTGCGTGACAACCCGGTCTTTCCAAACAGCATTGTCTGTAAAGCTGTAAGGACAAATGTATATCTTCAACTCCCATACAGCACATCTTTCCTTCCCACTGACTTCCTGTCACTGCTCTAACTTCCAGGAAACACAAGGGATTTGCTCCGGCAAGTGGGACTTAAGGGCAAGACATACTGCTAAAATCAAAGAGGGTGAGATGCTGCAGAGCTCTGAATGGGTTGCCTTGTCTCTGCAGTTTCCACTGAGCTTGAATTTTGCCTAAAAGGGATTAATTAACACTGGACAACCCCATAGTGATTCGTCATCAGCTCTGGAACAGAGAAGCCCGTCACTATGGTGATACAACATTAAAGGGTTGGGTCCAAAATGTTATTCTGGCAGGAAGATGCATGCACCAGGCCAGAATCTGAGATCCCGGGTGAGCTGGTTGTAACTCTGGTGGAGATACTCCAGGCTTACCCTGGTGTCACTGAGATCAGCCCTGGCCTGCAGCCTTTGAGGAGAGCTCCATCCTGTTGTACAGATGGTTCGCCTTCTAATTTGGAGGGGCTGAATGACTTTGCAAACCTTTGATTCCTGACTGATGTATTCACTTCAGGAGACACAAAAGTACAAAATCTCAGCATGGAGTGACTCCCATGCTTTCTTTTGCTTTCCTTCCAACCCCCTCACCCCCACCCCTTGTCTTTGCTTTTCTTCTCTCCCTGGACAGTTGTATAATTTTGGCCTGTGGCCAGAATGTCTGTCCTTATTAGCCTGGACTGGCTGGGAGACACCTGCAGCCCATTAGAGCAGGGGGATGAAAAACCATCACTTGTCATAGGTAAAGTAATGACCACTTCGCTCTTTGTTTTAACACAGGGGAAGGACAATCAAGAAGGGAAGCAAAAGAAATTACACAGCTTCACCATCACACCTGCCATTGACTGGACTCAACTGTGAGCACAGGGTTGTATATTTATGTGGTAAGTGACTCCAATGAATTGTTGTCACTTCACACCAGCAAGGATTTCAGTTCATTGCATGTGACATGCACTTGCTGCATTTGAATAGTATCTTGTGCACCTTCTTTTAATTTACGTCTTTATTATGCACTAACTAGGCTCTAGAAAGAAACTTCCCTCTGGGCAAGATATAACTAGACTGCCTACTGGCATATCCTTCCAATATCCCAGCTGGTACTGGCGGCAAACACTGCCAGATCCAGCAGAGCCTCCATAATGGCAAGGCAAAAGGGCTACCGGATGGGACACAGACACTGCCTCAACTAGAAGGGCTGCACATCCAAAAGACTGACCAGAGTATAGGCAGTGATGCAGGAGTGGTACTCCGGCTATTGCTGGATCTCATGGCTTTATATAATGTAATAAACACAGACATTTCCATGATGCATCTACACAGCAACACGGGTGAGACAGTGAGAGGCAATATTTGCTCGCTCAGCTCCCAGCCTACAGAACTCCATCTTACCTCAATGACCAGCTAATTGTGCATCTACAGGGCTATCCATCTGGAAATGAGCCCTTCTTAGGATTACAAAAATCCTACTTCAAAAGATGTATTTGTACACAAGGATGGCTATTACTCAGAAGAGGTGCTGCATGCCTGCTAGGTTGTTGACAGTAAAAGATCAAAACGTCCTTCAGATACCTTGCTGTGTAGTAGTGCCACAACCAAAACATACCTGGACTGAAGGAAAGGCCACAATCAGACCTCCTGGTGTAGATGTCTCACTGGAGGTGCATGTATGTTGTAGGGGACAGCAGGGAGAGTGGATGTGGGAGGACAGCTAGAGGCCTAAATAATTGATCATGCTTTTGAACTATGACTACAAAGTAGGCAGCTTAAACACAGCTCCAAGAGTTTTGCTACTGAAAGCAGGCTCGCTCTCTAAGGACTAGATGGTATTTCAATCCCAACAGCCCATTCAGTGCAAATGCCACAGTCAGGATGTCACGAAACCCAGAGCTCCTTCCAAAACTTTGCTGGGTTTTAATCAAACTTACTTGTCTAGCTGCAAGGCAGTGAAGACATTTACCCCAGCAGCTGAAGTTTTCAGTTCCACATCAAGTGGAGTGCAGCCACTTATAAAAAGACAAGGAAAAAGAAGAAAAGAAAAACTTGTGACACAAGGGACCCTGCCAAATATTCCCACTGCTGTCCCGGAGCATGGAAAAGCGAGTCTGCTATTGCACACAGGTCTGACTATTTGCATTTTTAATAATTCAAGAGTTTAATTAGTATCATGGCCTTAATCAGAGGCTGAAAATACAGCTGAAGTCATCAGAGCTTAATTAGTTTTCAAAAAGAATTCTGCAGTCTGGAAACGTCTCTACTAACATGAAGGTTTCTCCTTAGCTTGTTGCTCTGGGGTTCAGATGAGCTTCTACCTGTTGCTTCTGTACCAGTGCACCTCAAAATCACCAAACAATATTGAGTCAAATCCCTGTTTATCCCTACAGCTTTATTGTACTGGGCTCAAAATAATTGACCGGTACCTGAACAGAGTATCTTAGTGTGGGTATATCACACAAGCTGCATGGGAATTTCCCCTCTAAAGGAAATACAACATTCTTAGAACATCAACAAGTATCACTGGATCTTCAGTCAAGTCAGCAGGGACACAGTGCTGAGGGAAATAGCTACGCATGGTCAGAAGAATAACCATTTATTTGATACTGGGACTGCAGAAGCTGCTCTGTGTGGGAGCAAACACTGGTCCCTTGCAGCCCAAGATGGGTGGGGAAACACAGGAGGTTTGGTGCTGCTTCCCTTCTCGAGTGCAAGGGATGGAGGTAGTCTCAAGGGGAATTATACCTATTTTGGCTGAGGGAATCTCAAACCCTGGCAACAGCCATCTATTTATTCACTGGACAGATTAATAGAATTGTACAGGACATCCTGGATGAACTTTTTCAAACAATGTGTGATTTAATGGTGGGATTCATCATCACCCAATGCTGTGGAGGCCAAACATATAAACAGGTTCAAAAATGGATTAGCAAGATTCATGGAAGATAGGTCAATCACAGACAATTAAATATGGTAATCCGGATACAACTTCCACTTCAGGAAGTTAGTTGGTCTAATGCCCTTCCACCTCTGATTTACTTGTGAAAAGGAAGCCAGAATAATTCTCCCTATGCCAAAACTGTCCCTTGGCTCCAAGCATTAGCTAGAATCACAATAAATTCTTCTTTCTGGCAGGGGGAGGTAGATACATTTTCCTTCAGTAATGATATTACAGCATGTTATTTATTTCCCTCTGCAGCTCCTGAACCTCTGTGTAACCTCCCATCTCCCTGTCCCCTCAGGAATAAATTAGTGAAACCTACTGGAAGGTGATAGCAATCACAAATACCACTAAATTCCATTTAGTGAGGAATGAGGAATCCAATCGCTTACGTACATAGGAAAGGTCTGACTGGATCATACTGAAAAAACATTGTCTTTGGGAGTACTGGAGCAGAGGAAGATGCTGGAAACTCAAGATAGAAAAACATAAGTTGATTTGTCCATAAGGAAAGTTTGTTGTAACCCCAGGACAGTTACTGTTGGATTTATTTCCTGACACATGTCTGTGTAGAAGCTAGTTTTATTTATATAAAATAGATACACATACAGTACATTTCATACTGCAGTGTTATGCATCCCCATCCCCTTTGAATCTTGCTAAACTCTAGCAAACTCGTGACCCAAAGAGCAGCTTATGGCATGGGTTATCTGCTCTCTGCTCCCTTTTCTTACCTGCTGCAAGCATTTCTGCCCATTGTCTGCTTTTGAAGGTGTTTAGGGGGTTTGCTGTTGAGCAGAGGACAAGATGACAAATGAGCTAACACACAGCAGTGGAATGTAAGTGAGTCTCAGCTATTTTTAATTAAGAAGCGATGACAGCTGACTAAATTCCCTGACACCGCAGTTAAAGGCTCCCTGACCCAGACATTATTGGACACACTCCTAAGACCAATATATATTGGTCCCGCCGGTGCTTCTATTATTGTCCCCGCCGTCTCGACAGATGCAGGACTAACAAAATCTATGTCTATTATCAGCATGCAAATAGCGAGATAAACGTGTGAATGCTTATGAGCAGGAGGAGGCAGCAGGTGAGAGGAGGACAATGAAGGTCATTTTCAAGGAAGTGTTGAAAGTGCCAATGTTTGGCTCCAATTAATGTTCAAAAGGTCTGGATGAATTTAACTGCCATTTTCATTTTTGGTTGGTTAAACCAATGAGAGATTGACCATGAGAGAGGCAGAGAGACAGAAAGAACATTTCCTGCTGCAAGGCAGATGAAAGATAAGAGGCAAAGCAGTATGATGCCTTGGACTGGCTTTTCTCAGCCCACAGATCACAGGGAGGGCTTAACCAAGGAATCTTTTCTTCTAATTCCCAAACCAGCAACATGACAAAGTGATCTGGATTTTGAAGGGTAGGGATTCACCTAGCTTCATATAAGGACTCTTTAGCAGAGGTGAAAATACAATCAAGGTGTCTAGCTCTCGCTGTCTCAACAGACTGGCAAGAAACTGACTGTTTCAACAAGAGACTGTCTTGGAAAGATGTCAAGAGGAAGATACCAAAGACAAAAAGACAATATAAAACTCACTTTTGTTCTCAGGGCTGGCACAGCAATGAATCCAGCATCAGAGCCCTTTACCTTGAGCTCACTAGTTGGTTTTAGATGGACGGACAAAGAAAAGATTCCCTTCAAAGGACCACGGAGAAAAGGGTGAACTGGCACACGCGGCAAAGCCACACAAATCACGTACAAACTTGGCATGAGTGAGACAAATACATTAAGGAATATCACCAGGAACTTTCCAGCATGGTTGCAGGCTGGGAGGGGGAAAGAGTTGCTTTCTGCTGTTGCTAAGACAGTTCCCCCACCCTTGCTCTCTCCCAGCCCAATCCACGGGCTTTCTCCTCCCATTGGCTCACCAGCTGCATCGAATGATCATGACAGGTTTTCCTCCTCCCCGCACTATTGGCTTCTGCGTATGGCCTATTATCAGGGGAGAGCAAATCAGACACTTAATCAATACTTTGTGAGAAGGAACTGGCTGTGCAATGCTACATTTGCATTAAATCTCTTGCTGCCTATGTCTCTGCATTCAGATAAGCAGGGATTAGCCGCACTGGCCACACTTGCAGAGGTGAGCGTGGATGGCAGATGGATAGCAAAGCAGCACCGCAGTGAGCTCTAAGCAAAAGGCAGACACTGCACGTTCTACTTCTGAACTTAGCCAGTCTCTACCTGATGGGAAGCTGAGACCCTGACCTTGCAGGCAAACCAGCACGACTCAAGGACCCTTGGTGTCCTGCCTGAGCACCGATCTAGATGCACAGAGCAAGCTTCCCTTCTGGTAGCCTGTCTGAACCAATGTCCCCGGCTCAGGTACTCATTAGGGCATAAAGAAAAGGTATAAAGCAGGGGAAGAATCTTTTTTCCTGCAGCACCTTAACTGATGCCCTCTCCCAGCAAGCTTTAAGAACATTGCTTGGTCTGAGGGCTTTCTAGGGCAGGCAACAAGCATGGAAAGACTCCATAAGGCCAGAGAAAGCTTCCCTGGCTTGACCCAGGATGGCCGATGACATTCAGCTACCATAACAGTGCTGCTTGGTCACTGCCAGCCTTCATTTGTCTTGTGCATCCCTGACAGCCTGGCTCTTCCCACCCCACCAAAACCCCTTTATTGGGCACTGAAACACAGCAGCAGTGGCACAGCTCCCAGGTCCTACCACAGACCAGGTCAAGTTCTGGAGCCAGACGAAGCAAAGAGGCAGATGAGTTGGAATGTGTTTCCAACTACGAGCAAAACGGGCTTGTGCTGACACCATGCACCAGTGAAACACCAATGCAAAACAACTAGCTGTTGCCAACAGCTTCAAAACAAACTGCGAAATAGAGCTCACTTATCAGCGGTGGGGACCTCAGACACCAAGGCACCAAGCGCATGACCAAGTGTGAGTAACTACTGAACTGGCTTCAGGCCTTAAAGCTTTGCAGCTCAACTTGCCCAAGTAAAGCAGCTGATGAAATAACCCCAGGCACATTGGGACACTGGTGAAATAGCAACCCTTTGGCTATTTTCTTTCACCACACAGGTGAGTCAGCATCCGGACTACGGAAGAAAAACTGGTGTTTCCTTTTCTGTTCAGGACTGCAAGTGACTGGCAGCAGAAGGAACTCAGTCCAGTTTCTAGCCTGTTCCTAATAGACATGTATCCAGACTACAAGAGGTCAGTGAACCCAGCAAAGCCATCCACTGTGGTTGGATGCGCATTCACTAGATGTTTGCTCTCCCTAAATACTACATCTTCCTCGCCTGAATGGTCCACTTGCTAGCTGTCCTTTACGTTATACAGAGGTTCGGTTAGGAAGAGTTTGAACTTGAACTGTTGCAAAATTAATACAATTCTGAGGCAAAACACAGGGAAATTTTTCAATGGAAATTTCCACAGCCAACTCTATTTGTTTATTTCAGGAATGGGGGTGGTTGGACACGAAACACTGGGTCAGTTAAAAAACAATCCTAAGTGCCTGGCCTGGATAAATCCAGTTTTATAAAATCCACGGGGACAGTTTCTTCAATATAAGGTAGAACTCCAAATTAAAAGGAGGAAAGAGAAAAAAAGAGCACGCATAAAAATCAGGTTCAGATCCCTGCTTGGCCTCACTCAGTGAGGTCTCTGAATTAGGTCTACAGTTACTTAAACGGCTTCAAATAGTTTGGGATCTCTCTCCAGTTCATATGATCTAAGTTTCATCCTGAGGCAGAACAGGAAGAATGTTTTGAGCTCTCAAAAATGTTCATGACTTCAGACAAATACATTAGACCCAGCTTCCAAATAAATCTGTTCTCGTTTTGATCTTATGTAATAGTCTAGATGTCTGTGTTTTGATTCCTCCCAATTGTGCACTCAAAGTGGTACAGAGCTCCATGAAAGAAAATTAATGGACTGGAAGGAAACCTACACTTCCTTTCTATCTCTAAACCATGTGCTTCTTTTCCAGTTACCTTTATGCAGAAGAAAAGCATGAAATTTAGCAACAACCAAGATGATGAAAATGAACTCAAATAAGAACTCTTGTCATGAGTTAAGCCTGCTTCAGCCACTCAAGAAAATAGAGCCTATGAACAAAGCTTTTTTTAATCAATAAAAGCTTTTTAAATAAAATGAAAGCTCTTTCAGATGAATTCAAGAAGCAACCCACAATGGAAAAGATTCAGTCCCTGATGGCCCGGGATCTTACCTGTTTTCTCCTTACTCTAGTGCCTACACAAAAACATTTCTCTGGGCCTATTAGATGGAGATGGAAAAATAATTAGATTCTTACCGTGAACATGTAGGAAATATCCAATGGAAAGGCAGAGCTGGTATGTAATAACTTATGCTGCTATGACTAGCACAGTGCTTGACTGCTCGCTTCACCACCGGGGAGGAAGGTGTACTGGCAATATGCTCAGTCCTGAATGACCACGTTGTACCTGTCCCTCAGCAGGAAAGGCAAACAGTGTGTGCAGTTCATCACCTCCAACACTCAGCAGGCACAACCTGGAAAAAGAGGAAGAAGAAATATATGGATATAAGGAGTAATACAATGGATGACCTGACAGGAAAGCCCAAACCCAAACAGAGGTAAAACTGTCTCCATAGCTCTATTCCCCTATCCCGATTCTGCTTATCATGAGGTAGCTACTTCTGGTCAAGGGCTTGGGCCTCAGAGATGCCATTCACCACCTGCCTGGCATAGCTGATGAAGAATAAGGAGCCAAGAAACCCCAGAGCTATTCCTAAGCCGACAGCCTGTGTTCCCAGATTTCCAGTTTGAAAGATTTTCATCATTCCTAATGTATTTCTTTTTAGATTTGTCTTGCCTTAAAAACTATTGAAATGTCAATTGTCGTCTTGGTTTCTGTTACAGAGATGAAGCTATTTTCCGTATGCATTTCACATTGTTTCATAAGAAAAAACCCAAGGATACAGCCATCTTTACTTAGCATACATGTAACTGTCCATGAAAGGGTCTGATTTCTGCCTATCTGCTTCTGGTTTGTTTCCCAGTTCCACTTCACTACTATAACTTCTCAAGAAGTTCGTATCATTAATAAAGCCAAACCACAGGAATACTTCTCGTAGCTGCTCTATGTCTCTGATGCCAAAGGCTAGTAAAAGGTCTCGAAACTTCAATTTCATCTTTAAACAGTTCTGTGCAAGGTAACACAATGTTACTAGTCCCATTTTGCTATTAAACAGAGGCACAGAAGAGTGCTAAGAATTATCCCAGGCCATCAAATAAGCAGAAAAAGACAACCAAATCCTTTGTCCTTGATCCACAGCCTCCTGCTCTGTCCCAATGGGCAGCATTCTTTCCTATGATTACAAAAAACATTGGGGTCTTCTGTGAAATAGACTGCGATACTAATTTTTGAGGTGAAATGACCAACCCAGCATGGGAAACCGTATAAGTGAATACAATACTCTCAACTTCCTGAACTCTTACACAATAAACAGCTTAACAACTTGTTTCCCACAGAGACACCTGTATTTGAGTAGCAGATAAGAAATGACACACATATATATGCAGCCATATGTTCCCTTTTTCTAGCTATACACACATATCTATCCATATATGCACAAACATAAGACACATGCATATATATGTATAGATCAAAGTTATTAAAATTAGAAGGATCTTTGATGTGGGACTTGCCCTGGTCTGGAAAAATGCTAATTGCACCACAGCACAGCTGTGGGAATGAACTGCCTGCTTTGCACAGCACCCGAGGCACATAAAATGCAAAGACCTCTGTGGAGGAGAGCACAGAGCCAAGACATTTCCTACCCATCGCACCTATCACCTGCTCATGAAAACGAACTTCCCATGTCTCCACTGGTTAAACCTTGAGCCCCTTCCCTGAGCATGAGCCACCCCACAATACTCAGTATCACCACAAAACCTGCCCACCCAACAATTACAGTTTATGTAATTGAAGTGCAGACATATCTATGCAAGCTGGGATGAGATGGCTGGATGCCTTTGGTACTAACGCCAGTGCCCTTATGAATGCTGACTCTTAAAGCAAAACAAGTGAAAGAAAATGAGTAAACTAACAAGTTTCTGGACTCATTTGTTTAGAACGACAGCTCCACAAACACATTTCTTTTTTCAAGCAGCTTTTTATAACCCATAACCCAAAATAAGCCCTGACCTGGCTGCGGTGCCATGTTAAACAGTAATTACTCTATATAAGGCTGACCAAATGGGAATATTTGTGGGCCAGTGGAATGAAATTATTTTAAGACTTACACAAACTTTTGCTGGGAGTGGTGAGACTAGCTGTGGGTAATGCGGCGTACCTAGGGAACAAGTGGACACAGGAGGGGTTTTTTTTCTTCCTCTTCCAAGCCTCCATTAAAACTCATGAGGTGACATTAAATGAGTTGCCCAAATTTCTGCTCAAAGGAGACAAAATAAAGAAGTAGAAGTGAGATTTGTTTGCCCCTCTGTAAAAGAGGCGTCACTGTATCACTGTACGTATTTTGAGGTTCTCCCTCAATGTGGCTACCTGTCTTGCTTGCTAAACTTTACCCAAATATATGGCAGAGCATAAGTAAGCAAAGGTGCAAAGCAAGACCCTTGTAGTACTTCATGATACTTACCTGCCATTGAGGTTGCTTTACCACAAGCTACTGGGCAACATCAGCCACTGAAAGGTCTGTCATCAAGCATGTTACTGGCTAGGACTGCCACAAATACCTCTATTCCAGGCCAGCCCACATGCTACACAGATGGTTTCTTGCCACCTCACTGCCACAAAGCCAAACCTACCATGGGGACTGGCCTCATGGAAAGCTGGACCTTTTTCTTGACCTTTACTTGAAATGATGCTAAACTACATCAGTACACATTGCAAAGCCATTTTTCATCCTGTCTACTCTAAGGATGCACTCACACACCTGATCTTTTGGGCTATTCAGTTCATCATTTCAAAGAGCCTGATTTTGAAGCAAGTGGGGCAGCACAACCTACAGAGAAAGGGACTGTAACCTGGGGCATGTCCTGCCTTGTAGGAAGGTGAGGATCTCTGTGGGGAATCCTAGAAGAAGAGGCTGACAGAGCTCTCAGAGTGGCAATGCTCAGTTCAAAAAACCTGCAAAAATTAGTGGCATGCCATTCTGGTGCAAGTGGCAGTTTTCCAGCTTCCAAAATATCCCTTCTCCTTATGTCATGGTAAAACAGAGCAGAAATGGAAAGTGGTTTAGCAAGCAGGAACACTGGAATTCAAAATAGAGTAAGAGGATTAAAGCAAATACCCAGACTGTTCTAACCTGTGTTTACAGCCCAAATACTGTACCAATTCCTGTTATTTTCAGACGTTTCTTCCTATGTTGTAACATTCTCTCTGGGCTTAAACTTGGCCCATGAAACATCTGACTCATCTGACTAAGTTCCTGGGCATGTGGTGCAGGTTTTGCAGATGCTTATCGCTGACAACCCATCCTTCAGCCTCCAAGCCTAATGCAACACATTACACATGGCTTTTTGCTGGAGGGGTAGGAAGAAAATGACAGCATCTGTCTAACATGAAATTTTCATCTTTAATTAAGGACTTCATAAATAAGTCCATTTTCTGAGCAGGATAGTGGGTGGAAAATAAAGTAAAGACACTTTTTAATGATCTCAATGAAACTCAAGTTCATTTGCTCATTAATATGCATCTTTGCACCCAGGATCTTCAAGTTAAAAACTCGTTGCTATAGAATTCATGTTATCTGCAGCACCAAGAGCTGACAATGGCCAAACTAATCCTGGGTAGGACTCCTCTGCCTTCACTGATGTAAAACAGATTCACTGTTTTCAGCTTTGCTTTTCATTCTACCTGACTTCCTGCATTCCAGAAGATAACTTCTTTTTATGTCTGTCTCTGATTAGTTCTTTGAATTACCTCCACATTACAGGATTATTCAACACTGAGTCCACCCTGCCGGTCTTCATTCTCCTTCAGTACCCCACACAGTGCCAGTATCATACTGATATTCACTTAGAAACACAGGAATGCCTTTAAAGTTACAGTGTTAAATGCACAGGTGAGATCAATTTTAGCTGCAACAGATCAAAAAGATGTAGCAGGAGATAATCCAAAGAATAAAAATTCACAGAATAGAAAGAGAGGAATGAAGAGAAGTAAAATAACCATGCAAACGCAATGGGCTTGTATAATATAGTGTAGCCTTATAGTAGCTTGGTACAAATATTGTACAAATATAGCAACAGTTTATAAAGCTGCTGAGCTCTTAATTATCAGTTCAATTCACAATTCTTAAGGTCCTTCAAACAGAAAGGAGCAAAAAGCTAATTGCTTCCGTTGATGCTGGGCGTCTCACCTATAAACAGCTCCTCCTTAGGCTGTTTGCCAGTGGGAAGGAGCAACTCAGTTTCTACTGTGTGGCTCACAGAAGGGACTTCACCGGTGTTGGTAGATCCTGAAAGAGGAGGAAATTCACACTCCGTAGTGGAATTAGATGTGGTGTCTGCATTTTACTGAGTCACTGCTCGCTGGAGAGCCCAGCTCTGATCACATGCTGAAAATTTGATATATGCCTAAATAGAAAGTCAGTTTAGGGCTGGACAACTGAGGTATTTCAGCACATTGGTAAGTGCATGAGAGTCCAGCTGACAGCAGTGGGCATGCTTGCCAGTACAAGCTGATCAAGAGCCAGTGCCTCTCATCTGAGAGCAGAGTGGGCTGCATTACTTCTCCAGTGTTTTTCTGCTGAAATCAGCAGAGGTACCGGTAGGGATCTCAAGACTTTTGCTGACCTTTAGGCATATGCCTTACCTGTAGAGAAGCAGAGCTTCCTAACACAGAAGCTGAGAGCCTTAACAAAAGGCCCTGTTGACTATGAGAGGAGCCAAGCTCCTACCATGGAAGTCCCAATCCACTCTCTCAATGCTCCACAGGCTAAGGACAGCTCCACAGTCACATTTCTACTTCCACTGGCTAAGACTGGCCTCACCTGAATATCATATCCTTAGTCTCTTCTTCTTTAGATACAACCTTCCTTTAAACACAATCAAGGTAAGCATGACAGAAATTACAAGGTAATTAAAGAGAACTATGGAAAACAAATATACATACCCTTTATTTGATTGGGCTGCTTTAAATCGCAATGCTGTGATTTATTCCTTCTCTCTCAATCTGTCATCAACATTCAGCTACATGGGAGAAAGCAAATTGAAATTAAACCCATACGTTATGTCTAGTTTATTACTAACACCTTTTAAACAGTGCTGACCTCTTACATAGACACTTCTGTGCTACAACCCCAAACTATAGGGCCGATAAACCCACAATAACTGATAGCAGCTACAGACCTGGGATATATTCTGAATTAAAACACAACAAACGGTTAACATAAGTAGAATAAATAAATAAATAAATAAATAGTTGTGGGAAAATTACTTAACTTCCCAAGCCCCAAATGGTCACTGCAGCCTAAATGCATATGTGTGACAGATGGCCGCTCCTGCAGTACAAGTAACACACCACCTTTGTACAAATACTGTATTGCACAAATAGGCATCAGTTAATTTCTACAATCTCTGTGTCAGGTAGGATCATTAACACTGCCTCTAATTTTAATGATAAGAAGGTTGAGACAGAAAAGTGGAGAGGGTTGTCTAAAGTGAATAAGTAACAATGAGAACTTCAAAGCACCCTCCTATCTCTGAGCCCATTAAGCAGCAACAACAACCCCATAGGGTTGTTTTGCATAAAAATCAAAATAAAACCTGTGGCACAGGTTGACACAATGGCAACTGGAGTCTGAAGACTTAAGAAAGCAAACAAACAATGGATGTCAGCTTGCACCCTAGGTTTATAGCTAATGAAGCATTAATGTTACACTAAAAATGTGACTTAGCTTAAATATCCATTTTTAACTATCAACCAAAGTGAAAACATTAATTCACGCAAATCAATGCTCCCTAAACAATCATTTTCCCCCAGAACATTTCTTCTTTTTCAACTCTTATCTAACATAACCCATTTAAAGTATTAGATCTGCAGAGTTCAGCAATTAGCTCTGGAAATTGTTTTCCTTGAGTGCATGGAAGGTTACATTACACAGTGAAATATAAAGTGTACGCTACAGTGAATGAAAACCTCTCTTTGAAAGATGATTATCTTTCAGAAAGGCTGGGATAAGGGCCAGATTACCAAAATGAATTCAAGCCAGCTATTAGAATTCTACTTGTACATCCAAAGTCCCCTGTTATTTCATGCAAGTATCCACTTTCAGTTCATCTTTGGGGGTTTTCAAATGTAATTGTTTATATGTAATACCCACAGACTGTGTTTTCCTGAAAACATGGCAGGAAAAATCCAATCTGAGGAATAAACAAGCAAGCAAATGGGGAAATGGGTGCAAAGGAAAGCACACAAAGAAGGAAGGGACAGAACATAAACCAGCCAAATGAAAGCAGGAGATGGCACTGAAGGTACTTCAGATGTTACTGAAAGTGAGGATGGAGAGGCTACATTTCGTCTGTCCCCTAATCCAGAACAAATCCCTGAGAGTCACAGAGATTTGTGGAAAAGCAGTATTTCACATGGAGCTTGTAAAAGACTGTTGGAAGTCACCTCCACCATCCTTCTACTCAAAACAAGGCAAACCTCAAAACAGACTACTGACAGAGGATTTTTCTTCAAGTTGCTTCATTCAGCTCTCCCTCTCAATCAGGTGGTTCATAGGAGATGCCCACCATGACACCCTCGTTGTGGGCCTCTGCACAAATCCTGATCCAGAAGCTCCTCAACACTTGCTGCTACTCCTCTGCACAAAACACAACCCTTGTTTTCCATGTATACCATTGTCAAAGAGCCGTATCCATCTATCCAGTGCAACACTGCAGTTAAGGGAACTATTCCACCATGCCTGCCATTCCAGCAAACCTTGATTAAAGCCGTTAGTGCCATGGTACCAATTAAATAAAAGTACTGTTACATACACTAGGTGAATCAAAGCACACAGACACACAGAGGGCAAGTTGCTCAGCATCAGGTGTCAGTGACAGAGCTCTGAAGACAATGTAGGAACCCAAACTCCTCATCTTACATGCTACCTTTAGCCTAAACAGCCTTTGATGATGCCCTAGAGGGCCAAATGAGAAGAAAAGCTTCTCATGGAGAACAGCCACATGGGGCCAGATGCTCAGCAGATAAAAATGCACTATGTTCAGTGCAGATATGCTAATTTACATCAGTTGATGATGTGACCTATATAATGAAAACTAGCTTGAAGCAGCTAAGGAATATAACCTTGATTTATTCCAAATACATTATATTTAATGCTGTCACTTCTCTTTTACATGCCAACATACAAGCTCAGGAGACAGACACATTTCGATACTCTCAGCTGGGAATCGTATTCTTGCAACACTCCTAGATGATGCACATACTGTCTCTATTTGTGTTCATCCTTTCAGATGGCATGGTGCCCACGAAACAAGCTGATTAGCACTTGCCCTGGGCTATCAAGGCAAGGCAATGGTATGTTTAGATCAGCAAACTGCATAACAATATAAATGTCATCTACTCTACAAGGAGCTTTGGCAGTATTTGCATCTTGTGCTTCGTTGCACGTATGTGCCAAAAAGAAACTCAAAGACTTGAAGAAGAAAGACAGGCATGGGATTCGCCAGCCCTCCCGGTTGCCAAAACATGCTGTATAGCAGTGGGTGCCTCGTTATAATCCCCAGGGAGCATCTACTGGGTGTCAGATTGTATGTAACACGAACATTACTGGTACATATATACATATATATATAGCCTTTTTTGTTCAGCCAGGCTCATAAGCAGAAAAGGAACCACAAACAGCGTGTCTGGCACAGTTCAAGACATTATCTGTACACTTGCCCAGAAAGGATGGCATGCAGCCTAAACAGAATAGCTCTGGGTGGTCAGTAGCTGGTTGTGCAACATCTTTGCTGATGGGGCAAGCTGTAGCAATACCTAGCAGATACAATGGATAATATGCCAAGGACAGTGAGTTTAGGACACTAGCTGGAGTGCATGCCAGGCCTCTGCTGGCCTGGCCTGGCACTCATTAGCATTTGATTGTTGCTGGAGACCTATATGACATGAAATGATGGTCTCACTCCAATTCCTGGTGAGCAAATGTCAGCACCATTATCACAGTAAGCATCCATCTTAGTGGTCTTCTCAAAGAAGCCAAGGACTGAATGAGAAGAAAGGCTGATCTATGTCTCATTGTCAGTGGAGGGGACTTCCCAGGACAGAGCTGGGGCGAACTAGCAGGGTTCAGAATTGTTGCCTGTACAAGCCCTACTTAATTCTTCAGCAGATGGGCCAGGATGCAGAAAGAGAAGATACAGGAAAGATGCACCAAGAGAGAATGCTGTAAGAATGCAGTAAAGACAACTCTGCAGATAAGCAGAAAACCAATACGGTATGACATGCTATGTAAATACCAGAATAACACACCCAGAGCATGAGAGACAGAAAGTGCATTGTTAAATTCATAACTCAAAAGGACACTGTAGCAAATTCAGTGAATGTTTACTAAATTTCACAGGTCTTTCTCTGCAGTTTACTTTCTGTTCCCACACTAGAAACCAACAGCAGTGTTAAAGGTAGACCCCTCAACTTCCCTGTGCCAATTAATCCAACAGCCTGAGGCAGAGCTCTTAGAGCACTGCAGCCTTCCAACAGCCTCCTTCTACAGCAAACCCAAGAGCTTTCTGCACAGTTTGTAGAAACACAACCAAATGCTTTATCCTGACTACTTATTAATGACTATTATTCACTTTATCAAAGTTTTGTTATCATGACAAACATAAACCCCACTTGAACCATTGTTCCAAATGCTGTTAATGACTGAGGCTTCCTTTGAGGTCCTTCATTATTCTGTAAAACCCCATGGCGTTTCATTATACAAGTCTTTGGTCAATGCTAGAACCATAGCGTGGGCAGTAAGGCTAGAGTGACTCTTCTAAGGAGATAATGCAAAGTGCCACTTAGCATTGGAAATGGAAGGGTTTTATTCTTAGTTATGTTAACAAAAATCAGAAAAGCTATTTGGTACTTCTGCTATTAAAGTGGAGCCCTTAACTTTTTGAGAATCCTTAGTCATGCCCTTCTGTTATTGCACATTCCTCATAAATTCATATTTACAACACTTTAACAACTTCTTTGCTTTCTGAAAGCAGAAATCGCTCTGAAATGCTTTTGTTTGATTAGCACTATCCAGATGCATTAAGCTGCTCTTACATAAGGGGATTTGTACTTTATACTAAAGTTTTCAGGGGAGAGATATTTAAAAGATTATGAAATACAGTTGGGGGGAGAAAAAAAGAATGTTGGAACATATCCATCAATGTTTCAGTATAAATTGTAGAAGCACCAGAATTACATGGTGCAATTATCTTGCAGAACGTATAGCTCCTAGCACGGATCTTTCTGCTTTAACAGAAAAAAAAATGGTTTAATTCTTAGTAAATGAATGTTAATTAAGACGCTGAGGAAAATTCTGTCTTAATTGAATAATGAAACTAATGCACCTTGTGCATTTGTTCAAAAAGTCTCTGCTACTTGGTCTGTATCAAGCATAAGTGGCCTTTTATGTGATATACTTGCCAACACTAATCTTCCTACAAAGTCCAATTCTTTCTGACTCGTGACCAAAGGTCAGATTTGGATTCTCACAGCCAGCAGTGCCATACTTTAACAAAGCCAGTGGTCCTTAAGATGAGCTTGACAACTGGAATCTGGCTGCAAGAAAGCGTTATGTAAAAAGACTTGGATTTCTCTCAAGGCTTTTGTTTTTTTAAAGGAAAAACAATGACAGACAATTCTGTTGATATGTCTCGGAGTCAGTAACTTTGGTTGGTGTTTTTCTCCTCTTATATCCAGCCCTTTCAGTTGCTCATCCATTGATCCACCTATTTTCCAAAGTGTTTGAGGAATCAGCCTGGGTTTGATCACACACCATGTCAATATGAGGTCCATTTTTGGCATGTATATTTAAGATGATAAACAAGGCAGGTTTTGCAATGGTAATGTGGGATATATGAAGAGCCCAGACAAAGAACCCCATTGACATAGCTGTGTTTTGGATCAGGCCCACTGTGAATTTGAAGACAGAATAAGAAGCAGGATGGCTATTCCCTTCCAGTAAATATGCAAAGTTCTCTTCTCACATACAATGGCAACAGTTTTACACTGATGTAGATCATGGTCCATGGATAATCAGCCCACTATTCACTTCCCCAGCTTTGCGGAAGCGCAATCAGGAAAGCATTATGAAGAAAAACCTGCCCTGCAGGGATAGACTTGCTTTAATAATGTTTATGACTTGTCCATATTGTAGTTATGTCTGGAAGTTGATTTCTTGGGTTTTCCCACCCTTCCCCCACCCTCAGCCCCCAGGACAATTTGTGAAGCTGAATCCTCCACTGGGATAGATGGGAAGAACACCAGTGGCTGATGGACAGCATCTTCCTCTCTATATGCTCAAGACTACATCCAAATTCATGATTGATTTTATCTAACACACAAGTCAAAGCTCACCTTTTCTTAAAGTAACTGGTCCAAAACCAAGCCCATGCTTCACAAATGAACAGGTCTGGACTGAAAGCGCAACACTTTCTGGTCAGCTGCTGGTCTCCTGTCACACTTGTCTTGAGAACAGTCCAAATTCATGCCACAAACAGTAATAATAGGAGAAAATGATTGAAGGCTTCCCCACTATCTGCCAGGCTCACCATTTTTAGTGAGCCTTACAAATGTGGCATCAATACTAGTTCTTTTAAAGCCATCAATCTTAGTCACCCAAATCTATCACAGGAAACAAATACCAGAGACGAACCAATCTGCAGAGCAATTGCAGAAAGACAGGCTGTGAGCAAACCCATGCAGTGATTTGCCTCGTCTATGCACTCTCAGACACGTTCTGCAGGCAGAAATCTGCTGGGTTTGCTTTTGCTGTGTTATTCCTCTCTGATTTCACTGCTCGCTTCTGTAAAACACACCTCAAACTTCCCCATTATTCAATGCTCTCAAAAGTCACCAAACATTGAAGCTCAGTTCAGCTTCTGTGGCAGTTAAATTCAATGGCATTCAAAGGCATGCACTGAAATGAAATTCCCAGGAAGAAGCTATAGAGGAATTCATAAGTTATAGGAATTTCTTGGGCTTTTTTGTTACATTTCAGTGTTGTCAATGTGCTTTGACTCACACTGCTGTAAGCTTTGAAAATTCCCAGGTACTGCTGATTTTGGGGGTGTCTGTTCACTTAGATCCAAAGCTGACTGTACCCAGGGATGGCTGCAGACATCAAACACAAAACCTTTCGGACACATCCCCTATCCAGAGGGCTACTGGCTTCACCTGGAATGCAAGTGATCAGTACAGCCCATTTTAACACAAACACCCCAAAATGAGACAAGGCCATCTTTACCAGTTTTGGACCCAACCCATGCTGAAGCATGGAGCATGTGTGGGCTCCCCAGACTTCAGGCTGCTCCTTCCAAGCCCCAGACCAAGCTCCTGCTTGCACATAAACACTGTGAAAAGCAGATAAATCTGATCCTGAGAGTGCACTGAACTGCACTGAGCATCACTGCAGAGGTTACAACCAAAATGAGAAAGGTGGCTTTGTTTATGGCCTTGGGGCACTCCTTGACTTCTGCAAGGAGGGGGAGCAGTAGGAGTCACTTGCAGTGGCTCTGATGACCTCTTCTTGACATCAAGTGTATGCATGTAACTAAAGGCAGGTGGAGGGAAGCGTCTATGGCTCTTGTGCCTCATAGCTGCACTGAACGTCAATCTTTGTTCTTTTTTATAACACTAAGGTTCTTCTAAAAGCCATAAAATAAACAAATAAGTCATGTTTTCACTCTCCTGTGCACCACTCAGCACCCGTATTTGCCTGCCAGAAAAGCCCCTGAAAGCCACAAGGTTTCATTTTTATTTACCTCTTTTATCTTTGCTTATTTTCTATGAAGGAAAGTAACGCAACCTTGGCTTAGTATAAACCCAGCGAAAAACAAAACCCCTCTTGAATTCCTCTTCATTATAAATGGATTGTCAATGTGTTAAATAAATCAGTGAAAATGGAAATCCAAAAATAAATAGCCATCCTGCTGTTGCTATGACAACTCAAATTTTTTACCTGGACGGAGATCTTCTGTTTCACAGTTAGTAATCACTGAAAAGGAGGGTCACGTTTTTTGAATCCTGGCACATTTCACCACCTCCCCCAACAGAAAAAAGGGCTTATTTTTGGTTACTTTTTAGCAAATGAGGGAAGATCAAAGAGAAAAGCTATTTCTCATTCCAGACAGGGGAGATGAGATACACATACCATTTACAACAACGTAGCTTGGAACATTTACTCAGCCCAGAAAGGGCAGAGAGCACAAAATATTACAGTCAGATTTCAAAGGCTTTAATGTGGCCCTGCTATGCAAAAAAGCACGGCATGAATAGAATAAGATTAACATGGCTTAAAACCGTGTTTTAGCTCATGCTTTAAGGCAATTTTACTATGGTAAAAAGCAGCAACACCTCAATATCAGCAGGGACTTATGCCATCATTCATGCCAGTGAAATGTGTGTCTGAATGCCCCAGCAGCTAAGGCTGCAAAGTTAATACACTCCTTAGTCCCTAAAATGGGAGAAATCAACCCAGTTCTCTCAGTGTGCATGGCTAGGGAAGGAGTGCAAAATCAAAGCACTGAAGAATCAGGGCCACTGGCTTCTGAGTTCTCTCTGCCATCTGCAATGGGAAGAAACACTCTTGTCCTCTGGGATGGCAAATAGAAGGAAATTCAGCAGAGAAGAGAGGCAAGAGCCACTAAGGAAACCCTGGGCGTCACAGGGCTTTGAGCTGGTATCACCTGGGAATCCCCTGGCCAGCCTGGAAAAGTCACATAAAGGTCTTTGATTTCGTTTTACCTGCCATAAATAGTCTACTTAGCACCTCCTTGTCTGGAGGCTGGTGGGTGGGTTCACTGCTCAGCAAGTCAGATCACAGAAGTCTCCCGCCTGGTACACATTTGCAAGCAAGCCTTTCCTTCACCCCAAGAGGTGAGAAAAAAAAAGGCAAAAAGCTCTAAAAAGTTCAGAAATTCAAAATGCGGTAAAAAATTCCGAGGGTTTTTTGAAAATAATGCCACTTTGGTATGTTCCCAATGGCCAATGTCTTTGGAAAATGTTTACAGTACCAAGATGAGTTTGCAAAACAACATTGTCTCAACCAAAATATTTCCTTCAGCTTGAAACTTTGTGCTTGGTTCCAACAGTATTTATGATTGGGGGGAGGGAAGAAGCAGCATGGAACCAAGGACTCCACAAACCAGCACTGCCCACAGAAGTACCTTTTGTCTTGACCTGCATTTAATGGAATTGATTAATCCCAGCCAAAAACTAGTCTCGTGGCATAAAATGCTAAATAGTACCCAAATCAGACATAATATAGAATCATAGAATAGACAGGGTTGGAAAGAACCCTAACATCATCCAGTTCCAACCCTGAGGAGTAAATTGACATATTTCACAGAATCATACACAATATATCTGGCCATATTAGACATCTTTGCACATAGTTTTGTCGCTAATGTCTGTGCCTGCTAGCCCAAGTGTGCGTCCGGTTACTCTTATTTCATATAGGGATGTACACACATGCACACACACACCATGATTGTGCAAGCGCACTAAACAAATATGGGTGTTCGCATCCTGACTTGCCCGTAAAGCAAAGCAGGCTGTTCAAGCAGCAGCCGGTGAAAGCAAGCATTCAATTCGACTCAGAGGCTCGTTTTCCTCTAAATGGGCCTCTCAGCCTCAGTGACAACTCTTCGCTGCCTGAGAAAAAACACTGGAATCAAAAAAAAACAACAAAAAGAACCTATTTTCCAGTGCAAAGTAATCCCTGTTCCATTGCCATGGCACCAGACATCCGTCTCTTTCTTTCATTGACCAGACGAGGTCCTCCTCAGCCCCTAGCTTCTTTTACAGGGAAAAAAAAAAGACATTTTTTGTGTTCATGCGTGTGTGTGTGTGTGCCTGAATTTGTTTCCTTGGTAGGAAAAGGAGTCATTAAAGTATTAGTTTAGGTTGATTGATTCTTTGGGGGCAGAAGAGGGTTCTGGGGCTTTGTAATCGCTGACATGATCTCAAAACAGAGGCTCTTCAACATGATACAATATTGAAAGAATAAAAGGAAGATGCAGCTTGCGCCTCGGAAAGGCAAACAGCACAGTTTACAGGCTGGAAGTCGAATCTTTCCCATAACTTTGTGATTTCTTCGAGGTACAGTGAGTGGGAGCGAACTAAAGGAGCAGTACAATGTAATCTCTTTCTCTTTTAACTTCAAGCCAGGTCATACACAGGGTATGATTCTGAAATGCCCTCTGCCATGGCAGCAGCTGAGAACCTGGCTGGAGATTGCAGCAAAATACAGAAAGAGAAGAAAAGCAAAAACCAATCAGTTTAAAATGAAAAAGACAAAGGGAAAATTCTCAAAGGCAAAACAGTGCTAAAATACATACAAATACTGCAGAGGTTACCAAAACCACCTTAGCTCGGCCCTCATATTTTCAGATACCCTCCTATCCTCTCCTACTTCCCAAGCCAAGGAAAGCCAACCCATTACCAGCTTCTTTGGCTGAACAGAGCAGTACAGAAGTGCTGGGCCATGACTCAGCATCAGCTACTTTCTTTCAGTAGACTATTGTACTGGGTAAGATTAAAAGATGTATCTGATTGTATCCCAGTGGCTCCAGGAAGCTGCAATTCACCCTGTAAGTGGGAGATGTTGCAGGTGCTTGGCATGATTCAGCACCTTGGCAGAATCAGGCTCTTCGGCAGCAAGAAAACGCGTATGAAACCTGATGTGCTGTGTGTGCTGACTTTTCTGTAAGGGAAAGAGAAACTGAGCTCACTGATTTTACAGGGAAAAACAAGAGAGAACTTCTCTCTCATACAGGATACATCTTAGGCTGCAATTTTTGCGGCCCTTTATTAATGAATAATTCTGAATACCCACCCTGTGTGCCTTCCTTCCCTCAAACAAGCGCCCTGACAAGACAGATGGCTCAGAACTGCCTAATGCCATGGTTCACCTTTTTATTTCATAAGGAATCAATTTGCTGTGGCATCCGCAGGCCGATGCGGGAGGAAGCAGAGAAAGGGAGCAAATGTATATGCAGTGCACACACAGACTGCGCTGCTGAGGGCGCACGCGCCAGCACACACACACCCAGCATTGATTCCCTGTGGCTCCTGCAGTCTGATCAATTCTGCATTCAGTGCGGACCTAGAGTGAATTTATTACTCCTCGGAAACTTTCTAGCAGAAAGAGAGATGGATCCATTATGGCAGAGCCCAGGGTTTGAGTCAGACACACCTCCTGCAGTCCCCCTGCAGCTTTTGACTCATCCCTTTCCCCAGTGCTTCCCCTGAAGGTAAGAGGGCACCTGATTTAAGACCAGCAAGTTCAACAGCAAGGGTCACACCAATGTTACTGGAGTTATGACATTACCCAGAGGTGCTATTTGGTATGGGAGACCCATTAAACGACACAGATTTCGACATGTAGATTGCAAGACAGAGCCAGAGGAAAGGGAGAAGGCGAAACAGAGAAGTGAGGTAACCTAAACACACTAATAGATAGCATCACCGTGAGACACTCTGAGTCTGAACCATTTACCAATCTGCAGGCCATAGCCAATTCCTTCTACCCAAGAAGAATCTTTTCTTGGACCTGTGGGACAAAGTTACCTTGCAATGTTCTAGGAGCTTTGGCATTTGCATCTCTCAGAAATCATCTCACACTGCAGTAAGGACAAGATGTCTCCCCCAGTTTATGCAACTGTGAAACTAAATTCTGCATGACACCTTCATGTCTGACAGGAGCAACACAGAAAGCCAGAAGAAACCTTCTTCTGTGATAGGGCTCCACTTCAGGGTCAGGATTTCCAGAACTCTAGGAAACAGAGGATATTTCTGACTCGAGGAGCATCTGGGCTCATTTTATATGCAGCACTGGGTTCAACATCCACGGTCAATCTCTTTTGCCATGTGTAACCAGGAATTACGGTAAATTGAGCCCAGAAGGGATGGAAGAATAGAGAAGGCTGTTCATCTCACTCTGCCTGGAAAGGATGGGCACAGTAAGGGAATGCTACTTCCTTAGGCTGGGGGGGCATGATGTGATCTCTCTTCACTTTTAGCTCTTTCTTTGAGTTTAAACCCAGTTTGCAATTCAATACCTTCTCTAGAATATTTTCCTGCCTCCTTTAAAATGCTTGGGTAGAGGTTGTGAACTCCAATGTGATTACTGCTGCAAAAAGGAAGAGCAAGATGGCAGATGTTAGACAATTAGTCAGGAACATGTTTGTAGCCCAATGACCTTTATGATTAGATGCAGTTTCTGGAAGATGAAGCTTGGATATGGATATAAAGCTGGCTGCTTTGTATCTCTGCTCTGAGCCAAGCAAATGTTGGTACCTACACCCAGAAAACTACTGCAATACTTCCAGTGCAGAAGTTTCAAACCTGATCCCCCATTTCATTTTCTCACCCCACACAGTGATGGATTTGCTCTTTGCTATCATCCACGGCAGACAGACAGTGAATTGTTTTGCCTGTTGTCTACTCATGCCTCACACAACCCCTCCTGAGGATGTTTTCAGATTAGCTCTTAACTGCATTCAACCCACCATGATTTTTATCTAGACAAATATCATTTAAAGCACTACCAACTCAGAATGGCAGCATTTCACACCTTGACTTCTCATAGGCACAAACAATGACACCAGGTGCCAGACAGGGGAGAACCAGTCATCCCCACTGTCAGTCCTGCAAGACACACTAAAAATACAGCCCCAAGTATAGCTGAGCTGCATCCGGCCACACGCAGATACAACTGAGCTCCCTTATGCAGTGTGCAAACTAACACCAGCAAATGAGTTACACCGGGGTGAATCCTATAGACAGGGAAATCACATTCTGCCATGTAATCCCATAACGGTCTTTCACCAGGATAATGAAAATGATACCCCTGCGACCACGTTTGCAAAGTCCTATTGTCTGAGCTGCTCCGCAATACTTCTCTCCGTGGCCAATTCCACAGACTACCAGAAGAGGGGGATCACATACAGGACTGACCAAAAGGTGAGTTTTGCCACCAGAATCAATTCTCCTTTAACAGATTCTTTTTTTATTAATTTAATTTTGCCCTTTCCCCTTTCCAATTCCCATCGGTGACAAAAAAAATAGTAAGGAAAAAAGCCCCTCCTTTCCACGAATCCCATGTGAACAAAGCTGCAGTCAGTGAGGTGAGGGGGTAACAGAAATCTATTGTGGTTTTAGTAGCAGAAGTGTGGGTTTTAAGTTAAGCCACGCTAAATAACATAAAGAAATCTATAAATAAATATTTAAATTCTGAGACAAAGTAATAATGGAACGAAAAGGAATAATAATGGAAAATAACAGGCCTCTGAGCAGCTTTTAGGGACCGGATTCAGCTTCCATACACAAAGTTGCAATGAAGTGCTACAATGCCAACACAGCCTGGCTGCAGTAAGGCGGCGCAAGAATCAGACCTATTGACAATCTTGTTCATTTCTTGGAGGGAAAAGGCAATCCAGCACACAGAAGGAATTAACACTTTACGAGCACTACGTGAAAGGAGAGAGAACTCAGCCCCTGGACCGGCCACACAAGCAGTGAAAAACTGAAGGTATACCATCAGAGTTGAAGAGAAATTTTAGAACTCAAGGAAGAACCTTGAACTCTAAAGCCATTAGTAGACAATGAAGAATTTATCAGCATTCCTTGCCCCAGGTTGCAGTCTCATGAGTCATTCTTGGAGTAATGTGTTGGCTAGAATGAGTTTTTATTCCCTCTCGGCTGCCCATCACCTGACCCTATGCCCATTTTCCTAACTGACATGCCAGGACACAACCCTGCTTTTCCAAACATCCCCAAATGCTCACTGCAGCAGCGTACCCACAAGGAACTCCAGTGCCCTAAAGGCACTCGAAGAACTGCAGTCATATTGACAGGGCGGACTCTGACTTTAGTTTATAGTGAATTATGGTTTTGATTTGCAGAGCAAGACTGTCTAATTTAGCAGATGCTGGCATGAGAGAGAAGTGGATCAGGCACCCAAATCCTGTAGGCTGTCACGCAAATCCCTGTCATAGTCTGTAGCATTTTCCCTTCTATCAGGTTGCTGCAATGCACTGAAATGCAGCAAACGAAGAAAACCTCTTTAGACATTGTGGGAGAGATTCTCTAGTGATGCAAGTCAAACTCAAGGAGGGACAAATGCAGATTTAGTCAAGGTGGGGCTCAGGTGTTGCCCAAAAAAACCTACCAAAAGAATGAGATCTATTTTTACCCATTTACTTTCACAGAAGAAAGAAGCCAGAAATAACCCAGCCGGACCCCTGGGGAGAAGGAGGGAAAAAGGCAAAGCAAACCAGGCTCCTTCTGGTGTTCACAGCAGCCGCAGTACAGACTGGGGACAAGGGGGGGCAAGTCTGGCCCAGGAAGGGCTGGGAGTGGAGACCTCAGGCTGGAGGGGCACACTGGCAAACAATCGGATGAGCAATCTTTGTCAGGAACAAAAGACATCTGCTGAGTAAAACAGGAATTGACTCGGAACAAGGACAAAGCCAGACAGTATCACATGACACGCCAGTCTGTTCCAGCAAGATGCCAGGGTCAACGGCAACTAATGCTCCCAATAAGTCAAGAGGAATCAATAATGCTAAACAACCTGGTGTCTTCTATATGAAGCAAATCAGTGCAAATGCAGTTAAAACCGCACATTGCAGACTGAAATCTGATTGAAGCCCATCATGTGACACATCAGCATTGGCAGTCTGAGGTTCCCACAGCTGCGGTAAGATGTCTTTTCAAGCTTGATACATGCATAAGGCAGGTCTGAATATGGATGTTTGTTACCCATCTTTTTATAGAGACCTAAAATGGGAGGAGAGCAAGGAGACATTGGATTTTTCGGAACACATACATATTGCCCACACAAAGAGGCTGTTTAATAACAAACCCCACTTCTAAACCACCCCCTCACCATTAAAGTATAAGCTTCTAAATGCTGTCTGTGCATTTGTATGTGTCTACTTACACATGCAAGAAATACATACCTACCCACATCACCCATCAATAACCAGCCAATGATCCAGATGTTGCAAGCAGAAATGCCTGCGCCATGAGGAAGGTCTGAGCCTGAAATTTGGAATGCTGCTCGTCTGAGTCCCTGAAATGCCATCATGCTCTGTTTAACTTTGGGTCAGGTCACTCAGCCCCTCTGTGCCTCAGTTTCCCATTTGTAAGACAGGACACCACCACTGCATCTCACCTTTGGGATGCTATGAGAAGGATACATTAGCAAAATAGGGCACACCCTCATATTACTGTAATATAGGTCAGGTAAGAACCTATATTTATGTGAGAAGAATTATCATATGGTTTAACCCAATTATTAACAAACCATCCACTCAAAGTTAACTACAATTCAAGAAAGTATCAAACTCATATCAGCATTTCAACAGGTCCTCGTCTTTCTGCATGGCACGCTTATCACAGATGATTTAGCATCATCATTACACAAAATGATTCTGAATTGGCAGGTGATATCCTAACTATTGTCCTCAAAGATAACACTAAGAACAAATATCCCCTCCTTACTTTAGATTATACCCCTTAGGGAAGCAAGCTCAGCTTCTCACTGAGTAACTTGTCTAACCGCCTGTAATTCATAAATCATGTGTATTGACAATAATGAACATTGGTTTTCCCTTAATAAATCTCACAAAGCTGTGGAAAGATTAGAAAGTATGTTTTACACTTTGTTCTCTTTAAACTAGATTTTCCTTCTAAAACCACTTGCTCCAGTTGAGGAAGCTGGCAGAGAATACAACATTTAAAAGCTTTCATTGTCATTTTAATACTTCTTTTATCAGTAAAGCCTGCTATGTGCATCTTTCTGTTCCTGTTCGACTGTTCCATCCACCTTGGCAATTCCTGCAAGTACAATGTGAAACCACAATCCAAAATACACAAATGACTTCTAATCATTTTGAACCCAGGACTACAGGAAAGGGAGGCGATACAGAAGGAGGCACTACACCACAGTCCACCTCTAAGAAAGTAAGTGAATAGAAGTGAATTGAATTAAAGAGTAACAAAATAGCATCACAGCACACGTTACCACTCTCCCTGGCATCTCCTTCTCAACCACCTAAATAGTTCATTTAACCTGCTCCTAAGGGCCTCTGTGGAGGAAAATGCAAATTTTTATGCAAGTAAAAATGAGTCATCACTTAAGCAGGAGGATTTTAACCCAAGTCAGCAAATAAGTTGAAAGTGAAATCGGCAACTTAGATAAGCTGCAAAGCCACGAGCAAAAATAAGTATACATCAAAGGCACAGGAAACACACCTAAAATATGTTAGCGAGTGCCAGAAAGTCATGTCTTGGCCTGAATGAGTCTACAGTTCAACAGAGAGGCCTCCTACCATCACAGCAACTGAATACAGAAAGGGAGATTTCTGCAACCTGCAGCACAAAGCCTCCTGTGGGAGAACAGCATGATTCTAATGGAGTATTGCTGTCAAGAGAAGACCAGGCAGAAAGTGTTGGCATTTCCCCCTTCCAATTTCCCATTCCCCCATCAGCTCCACTCTCAAATATCACAAAGCATGGCTGGCCTTGGTCACTCAAACACATTTTTCTACCCCATGAGCAACATAAGTTCAGGTAGAGAAAGGCAGATGAATGCTTCTTTACACTCCAGACACAATAGGGTACAAAATACCACACAGAGGCTTTTACAGAGCAGGAGAAGAGAAGGAATTAGGAAAGCTGATACCAGAGAGACCACAACACTACTTTGAGCTCTGTAAAGCAGCTGGAGAAGTATTTCAGGATGAACAGGACTAAGCACAGATATTGTTGTTATTATTTATTATATAGCATCTCATGTTGCTGCATTTCCAATTCACCCACAACCACCTCCTGGAGCACTTACACTGTTCTTCTGTTGCCCTAGTTCTCCAGCTTTCTTATAGCTAGGTAAATATAGAGGCCCCATCGCTGAAGCAGCTGAGTACCTATTCTATCCTGCTGCTTCTCCCTTGCACTTATCCTATTATGCTATTACAGCTGGTGTAGGGTCATGTGTTTTCTATTTTGTGACACAATATTGTGGGCCCAATTCCACCATCTCTAATAGACCAGCACACAGAAGTGCTGGTAGGAGTACTTCATGTGGCAGGAGTCAGGGCTACAAATGGTTGGACTGCTATCACTCAGCACGAACTGGGATCTGATCATTCCCACAGATACTGTTATGCCTTCCATTTATATATAAATTACCATTGTATATACATAGACAGTACTGACCTAAAATAACAGCCATAGCAAATGCAGCCATTATACAGCTTAATATGCGCAAATAGAGACAACTTGGATGCATATCAGAATGAATAACCTCTCTCTGCCTTTTAAGCAGAGGAAAATGGCTTTTCAGGACTTTTGTTCTTCTCAGCTCCTTCCACCTTCTGCAGCTGAAGGTACTTGCACCCTGACCAGCAAGATGGCAAGTGAGCAGTGCCAGTGGTATATGGGTCTTTCCCTTCTGCTAGACCCTTTGTGCAGGGAAACTTTTGTGTCCTTAATATCTCCACTGATACTTCTGTCCTTGGAATGAAGTCATAGTGACCTTTTGGGATGCTCTGCAGTGGTCACTGCATGAGGCAGCAGTTCATCGTGCCATTCGGAAACCATATCCATGAGGGTTTTAAGTCTACACACACTGGGCACCTGAGGCCAGGCTAAATTTCAGCCTACTGCCAGCTCAGTACACTGTGGATGCAGAAGAGCTGATTAGGAGGAGCTCCAAGCCATATTAAAAAGCATTGAAAAGAGATGGGATTTAGCAATTCAGTTTTCCACTAAAATAGCAATGCTGTTTTCAAGCCCAAACTGGTGTCTCCTTGACATCTGGTCGTGCAGAACAAAATATTAACTCTCTGCAGTACATTGAATACCTGGAAGTAGCAGCTACCCCACCAAACAGGGGAAAGCCAAAGAGGGCTGGATACCGGTGAGCACAGGTACCATAATGCAACAGCGCAGGAGGACTGAGCAGAGACGCAGGATTTTATTACAGCAAAGACTTCAGACCCTCATCTCTGCCTGAACAAAATATAGCACAGGCAATGAGTGTGACCTGCAAAAATTATCACCCAGTCCCTGTGACCCATTCCATATATATCTAAGGCTTATTATTTCTATTACTACACATGTAGAAGGTGCCAAGCACAACTGGGTCATTCACTGAGCTCAGTATCAATAAAGAGGAAAAAACTTTGAAAGCCATGGGAATTAATTGCCTTGAATTAATACCATCTTCGAAGCTGAAACATATGTTATTTTGAAGAACAGAGTAGATTCCTAAATCCCTCTCCCAAATTATGGCTTTCAGGGATTTGCCTGTGGTCCCAGAGAAAAGCCACTGCAGTGTTGCCACACCCAGAGATTCAGTTCTGAGCCTTGGCAACAAGAGCAAAGGTCCTGGACTAAGACTGACATCATGGTCAAGGAATAATGAGCACATTTCTGTCCTGTTTCAAACCAGCAAATGAGTTCATAATTATTAATTCGTTACAGCCTTTTGTGAAAATCTTCATTTTTTTTAATAAGGACTACCATGAGAATAAAAGTTATGTTATAAATATGATGTTGTACCCATATCTTCTGTTATGATCATAGCTAACCAGCTGATCTGAAAAAGAGGGATGCAAGCTGATGAAGAGCAAATTCTGCTTTTGGGTTCCTTCTCCTTCTCTGACTTTTAAAACAGGTTGCTCTAATCTGTCTCCAGTGCCACTGAAATAAATCAATGAGGCTAATTCTTAATACTGAAGATTATGGAAGCTATTGAGCCGAAGGGGATCAGAAGAGCATTAGAAGAAGTTAAAATGGAAGGAGGGATATTTCAGTACTCACGGGTTTTTGCTCAAAACAGCCCTATCCCTGAGCTCAGAAGATTATCTACACTGAGATCATTCTGTAAACTAAATAAAATGATAAGAAAGTCCTTCATAATTTCAGTTAAGTGTTAAGTGAATTAACCACCATCTGCCTGGACCAGACTAACTCAGGGAACAGGCTGAGGTATTCCTGTGTCTCTTCCTGTGAATGCTTTTGTGGACTAAATCGAAATGTGGCTCAACTCTCTAGGAAAACTCAATAGGAAATGAATGCTGTTGACCTGACAATGACTTTCCTGGCATAGCTGAAATAGGCTCACTGAATAACAGTGATGCAAAATGCAGTATCAGTTTACTGAGAAGTATTCCAAGGAGTCCAGTGTGTTCTAAAATAACAAGACTATCATAGGGAGCTCACTTTTATTGACTACCATTTGGTGGCTGATTTCAGCCAGCAGCTTCTTCTTTAGAGGGGTGAAAACCCCACTCTAAATAAGTAGATACAGGATAATCCACATATTGGGAAGAGTTTGATCCAAAATCCATTGGAGCTCCCTGAGAGAATCCTACCAGCTTGCTGGGTGCTGAATCATCATCCATGAAGTTAAACCCTTCTCAGCTAAGACTCTTAAGAGAGAAATAGTTTTCTTAGTAAAGATTGCCTGGATTTGACTGACGTAAATGATGTTTAATCTTGTGTTCTTTTATTCAGAACAGTCCCATTGGCAGCAGTGACACATATGAAAAGTAGAGTCATTCCCCTCAACAACCTCATACACCAGACAGTCAGCTGTGTTCAGCTGATTTCAACCATAAGATTGTGGGTGAGCATCCAGCCCAACACTTACGGTGTAATGCTGCTGAGCTTTCGCCACAAACTATGCCATCTACTGCAACATCACAGCTTAACAAATTGAACCTTACAGAGATCTTGACAGAAATTTCCCATTCTTCTGGTTTGCACTTCTTGCAAGTGTCAGCCTGTCTTTTACTAAAGCCAAAATCAGTTCCCAGCAAACACGCCAAGCTTCGGACTTCACTGAAATCCATCCAGGAGACATCAAGAACAGATTCACCACTTACGGTAATTTCCTAACTTGAGCACCTTGTGTTTTATTCGACATGTAAACTGAAGAGCAAAATCTGCACTGCATTTTAACTGAAGGACTCAGTAATAGGCAATGAAGAATGCATTTACAAAAGTGCTTGTTGTAAGAGCAGAGACTTTAAACCTACTTAGGCAAATGCCAGCTTGCACAACGATCCTGCCTCTTTAGTTCTTTCTCCATTTTCAAAATCCCCACAACCTTTGTGGGGGCTGTGTGTCACTCTGATGCATAATATCATACATTCCTTTGCAACCACTCTTCTATTCTTGTTTTATATCCTGCAGCGGAGAATCCCACTGAATTGAAATGATGTTACAATGAGAGACAAAGCACTGAGAGATGAGAATTAGGATTCTTGTTTCTATTTCTCTTGCAATAAAACCAGTTAACATCATAATCAATACCCATCTTTATGGAGGATTGGTTCGTGAAGACATCTAAAGTCACCTCTTCTCTTATAGTCAGCCTATAATGTCACAGAAACAGAATTACATTTATAGTTCATAAGCTTTTTATCACAAATATGCAGCCTCGGGCTTTTTAGCTTGCAAGTTACCTAGTCCAGCTAATTTGGGACTGCACTGAGGACCTCCAGAGTTAAGGCAATAATCCGTTACAGTCTGAGCTGTGGAATCAAAGTCCAAGAGCCAAGACAGGCTCAGTTTCTCTGTGATATGGGCACTCAAGGGATGCAAATTACTGACCAACAGACTTCTGTACCCTTCTCTGATCAGTAAAGATTGGCATGGGGTAACTCCAGCTTCCACTAATTATGATGGCAACAGTGCTGGCTAGAACACACAAGGAATTACACCTTGATCTAGAGTTAGGAGACTTCAAGAAAGTCTTCAGTAGCAACACTGCATCACATATCTGAGGTAACTGAAAGACCTACTGAGCCTACATACCTCAGCACTGTTCCAGGGAGAGATCAGCTCAGGACCTAAAAAGTACAATATCACATTAACCTGGCACAATTAGCCCCTGTGTTAGCCAGGCTGGTCCTGCTCTGAGCATCTGAACTAACCTGTCTGCAGTTAGTTCTCTCTATGTTACAGATACCCCCGGAGTGGAATAGGCAGCTGGTGAGTTCAGGGGCCAGATCCAGTTCACAAGGCAGAAAATGTGGTCCCTGGGGAGGACTGGCTGATCAACAGGCCAGACAAACTCCTATTTCTGTGTGCCTGCTTAAGTGCGCGAAAGGGCAAGGCACAGGTCAGCAGCGCTTATTAAGCTGCCAGTAAACCAGGACACACATCAGACGCATACCAGCGGGTTACACAAACACATGTTTACAGAACTTGGCTCACATGGAGTTTCAATGACTTCACATGAGCACAGTCACACGTGTGCAGAAGTATCTGTAGGATTATGGACTAATTATGTGCCTAGCCAGCCCTGTATGATCTGTACATTAAGGGAAAGATTAACATTTGATGTCTGTTTCAAATTGTGAGCAGCCCTGCTGCAATTAATCACAGTTTGGCTGATAAAGCATACTGCACTGAAATGACAACATGCATTCTGGGAAACTAACGCTGTCATCTTTAGCCACAACAAGTTTATTTTAAACCTCAGAACAATGAAGGTTTGTCACCGAGCCCCTTGTCTGATCTACTCTTCTGAACGCAGCTTTCTAAACAAGTAAGAAGCAGATGGCCCAAAAGATCATTTGCCAAGGTTTAGTTTTCTCTTCTGGACAGAAGCATTCAAAACAGGGATGTGTATCCTCAGAAACCAAATACTGTCTTAATGACTGAAACTATCAGGTCAATATATGGAACACAAACCTTGCTGTACATAGTTGCTGAGCACTCACAACATGATTTTATTAACTGCTGAAGTAAACTGGATTAATTACTGCCTTTAAACTAATGCTGGTATTTCTTCAGTTGTCTCTCTCCCCATTTAATTCTTCCTCTTACAGCATTTTACCCACTTTATCTGCAATAGTTAAGTCTATCCTGGAACAAACACAAAGCTATGTAACCATCTTACGTGAAATGACACATAACTATGTGTGTTTTCCCCAGCATTTTGCAAACTTTATCAAAACTGAACCCTTCCTCCTTTCCTTGCAAGCAGACAGTAAAGTCTCTCCCAGGATTTAATTCACTGACCTATTATGGGTTTTTAAAGAAAAAGGTACTCCTGAAAAACTCCTGATCAGCTTTTGCTTTAAATTCAGGTCTTAAGTTTTTATCATGGGCTGATGCCAAATCCACTACTAAAACCTGCAAAACTGTAAGGGCAGCTATTACAATGAAGAAACGTTCCATGATCTAGAACTATTACCAGAAGTCTGGCAAGGGAAAGACTGGGCAAGGCTCTTCCCGGAGGACCAATGAATCTACAGTTTATCCCACTGGATCTTGACCTCAACCTCCCACAACAGAACCCACAATAGCATCAGCTGGTTGTCCATTGACTGCATCCATCAACTTGGAGCCTCATGAACAGTCAACCTCCGCAACAGTTCAGCCTCACCTCAGCCGGTGCAGCTACAGTTGTGGGTATTAGCCTGGATCATTCACTCTTACCAGAAAGATGAGGCTGTTTCTACACTACACTACACTGGCACTATATACTAGTTCAGTAATCAGAGATGAAGCCTGCCCGCTTCTTTAACAGGTCACATGTCAGAAATCTGCTCCTTCCACAGTCCTGAGTTCATGGGTTTGGATGTTCATGATTTTTGAGCATCGGGCCACCTACGTTCACCAAATCATAGGATAATTCAGGTTGGAAGGGATCTCCTATTCAATGCATTAGCTCCGAGATCAAACCAAGTTACTCAGGGCTTAGCCTGGTTTCTCAACCACACTGTTGCTTTCAGCAAGATATAATCTTCCATTAGTAATCATCACCACTGTTTGATTTCCATCGCCCACTGTGTGTTGCTGAATCTTAATGCCAACCAGGCAGTTTTCAGAGCTGTAGCCTGTACCTGAATTAATATTTAGGGTTGTTTTGCCACTTGCCTATTATTTATACAGAATTCAGAATGTACAACAAGAATAAATGAAATGACTTGACATGATGTCCTAACTCAAGCAGTTTAGCAGCTTATTTCACAACAAAACGAGCAAAATGAGGATGGCAAATAAATAAGGGAAAGAACCATGGTTACAGTGAAAATCTCACACAGCTTACTTAGATATGTGCCTGCTGCCTAGCTCATCTATCTACAGCCTTGACAAATATGCTGATATGTTAGAAGAATAAATCACTTCATGTGGTCAATACTGAAGAAACTTTAGGAGGGATTTGCATGTTGAGGTGGTGATGACTTCACAAAGACTGGAAGGATTTTTTGTGCACAGGCAGGAATATGATCCAGAGATGGTTATCAAAGTAGGTATTATCAGAAGAATGGAGGGAGATGTAACAAGACACAGTCTGAGGTAAATTCTGTAGGAAGAACATGACTTGCAACTGGTTTACTGCTCAGATCAGCATTTAAACCTATCATTGACACATTCTTCAGGCACTTCAGACCAAATCACACCCACATACAGTGCCCTCTCAGCTGATTATACCCTCTTGTTACAACAGCATACTACATAGTCTCCTAATCTCCTTCCCATATTGCTTCACCAATACAAGATGAAGCTGGACAAGACAATGAAAACTTGTGAAGGACAGGAAAACTATTAGCAGTGCAGAGCTTGATTTTTTGCTTTGATAAAAGCTTGAACAGGCCCCTGAACCTTACAGAAATGGCTGCACATTCCGCAGCAACTGGAAAAATAGACCGGGATCTACCAGGTGACAAGTTCCTTCCATCAGACTTCAGTCCCTTCTCAAACCATAAACAGAAGAAGCTGAAAACCCAAAGGAACAAGAGGCAGGGGAAACGCAAGCTGTATATTGCCCTTTTTAAACCTCTAACTCACACCCAGGTTAAGTCCTTCATCACAAAGTCAAGGTAATGAAACAAAACAGTGTCCACAATTTTCAGCACATGCACAATATTTCCATAGAAAAATGTATTCACATCAATAAAAGTGGGAATTCCACACACAGGAGAAAGCAGTTGAATAGATTTTCAGCTTCTAAATAGAACTGAAGTTATACCTCATATAATTGTCCTACCAAAATCACTCTGTGGCAAAGTAATATCCGGCAAAGCTGAAATTATGTTCTGAAATCTGCATTAAGGCTGATGCTTCAGCACATGAGGCACTGCTGACACAACATCAAAATATAGCAATTGCCCTGAGTTAGACAGAAAGGAAGAGTTATTAAAAGATTCTTTCCTCTTTCTTGCCAATATTGTCGCATGAAAGTTTTCTGTTGTGCTAACATCCTAATGGCATTCAAAGTTCTGGTTTTGTTAAACTATGTCTCATGTTTTGAATCAGGAAGAATAAAATCTGCCAGCACAAAACTGTCTCAACCTCAGGGAAGACCAGACCAAGCAAGACAGTCCCTGCCAGTTTTACACAAGAACTTCAATCTGCTTCACATCCTGCAGTGGAAGCAGACCTCCAACTGATGTTGAACACTTCATCAGATAAGCGTCTGTCCCCTTACACTCTCTGCATTCAGAATCTTTTCAACAGACACAGTTAACCACACATTTGTACTGATTTACTGAAAACCAGCATAATCTTACCCATTAGTAGAGTAATTGCCTGGCTAGTCTTTCACTCCACACTTCTCTCCTAGCTTCCTATGGCTAAATGAGTCACTCCAAACAGGCTTTTCCCAGTGGAAGACAATGTGTTCTTCTGTGTCTTATTTCAGATGCCTCCACTTTTAACAAGGCTGTAACCATCCTGTTTTCTACCTGTCAAGCTGAGACCACTTTGCCCCTATTCAATAATACCTAATTCTATAAACAAGCATATGGAAACCAGTGACAATCCTCAGGGAAGATGCTGCCCATGACATGCAAAGCCTACCTGGACAAAGAAATCATTACAATGGCTTGGTTCTGCTCATTTGTAAAACTCAAAAGGCCAGTAAATACAGTGGATTACCTGATCAGTGACTTATAGCAATACTGCTCTACCTATGTGCACCTCAGGTCATAACAGAATATGGATTTGGAATTAATAAAACGTTAATAATCCCATGGCTCATCTTTGCCTGATTCACTAGGGATATCTCTTCTTGCATTTGACACAAACCTGTCAGATTCATAAGCCTGTAAAGTCACATAAACCAGTGGCAAAGTGTGAAAGAACACATTGGTGTACAAGAGCCTGCCCTCTGATTCATTACAAAACTTTACTGACACTATTTATGCAAGAAGCAAGCACTTCTAAGGACTCACCAGTGAACCTCCAAGCAATGGAAAACAATACTTGCCTGAACCTCAGTGTGGGATGGAGTCTCTGAAGAAGAGGCAGTAGGTGAGATCCTCTTCCTGTGTCTTGGGTAGGTCTTTCATGGAGACTTCTGCCCCTGACTCTTACCTTCAGAAGAATCCAGATGATCTTTTCTTTTTCTGAGAGCAATTCCCACTGAAGCCATCAAGTTAATCCTATAAGAGGGAAGAAAAAAAAAACAGAGAGAAATTTATTCCTATGTAGAGCAAGAATATAAGGGTTGAGCTTCACTGAAATCCCGCAGGGAAAAGTTAAGTAGGTGCCTGGCTCTTGAGCTGACACTACACACACAGCATTTCAACCTCAGATTACAGAATGGATCTCGCGGGGGTGGGGGAAAGCCTTTTTGTTTTCTAACATTAAAAGCAACATGAACACAAGTTGTGTTGATAAGTAAGGAGATAAAATCCATTCAAAACAATTAAACACGCAGCAAAGTTTTCCCTTCTCTACCTGAAACACTTCTCTCTTAATCCCAAGGCTGTAACAGCTCCCCAGTCAATCCCCCTGAATCACTCTTTATGCAGCAAAATACATCCGTGGGGACAAATGATTCTGCCTTTGGTCTGAGTAAACATCTTTTTCCTCCCAGGTAGACCTAACATCTCAGCCACCAGATTCCCACTGACACTGTGGAATGTCCAGACATGCCAAATTCCACCCCAGCTCTTTGGAGAGGATAGTATTTCCCTAACCCAGACCTACCTAAAGAAAGCACATGAAGTTATTCAAATATTTATCCCTAGATTCTGGGAGGTCAGACTGGTATCACTTCTACAAGCGTGAGTCTGGAGCAATGACTGATACTCAGGATTTACACCCGTGTGTTTGCAATCAGCATGAAGTCACTCAGTGGGCATCTCTCACCAGAAGTGTAAAATGAGAGCTTTGCATGCATAAAGCACTGCAAGATAAGCCCACAGTCTCAAAAAGCAAAGAAATGAGCCAGGCCTGATTCTGATGCTGCATCAGTATTCAGCGGTGGTTTCAGTGGGACAGCTCGGTATTTACACTGGAGTAAGGAAAACCAGGATTAGGCACCATCTGTCTCAGAGAGGCAAGCGACCAGAATTGCTCTACACATTAGAATCCTCTTCCCCATTTCTTTAATCTCTTACACATTCCAGGTTTTCCATTCAGCTTCAGTGACAAAAGATTTTACAAAATGACAGTCCAGATTGAGAGCACAGAAATGACAACCTCTGACAAAAGAGATACCAAACTTTTATCAACAATAAGTGCTCCTTCCACACAGACACTGGTCTGCAATGGTAAATATAAGGCAGATGTCGAATGGAAATTAAACATTGTGCTCCCAGGGTGGCCTCGGCTGCATTCAGAGTTTGATTTAAAACAAGGCCAGAGTTCTTTCATCATTTCTTCAAAGTTTCAATTTTAAAGATATTCCAAACAGACACATACTTGACCTAGAACTTGGCAATGCAAGACAATATATACGTGTAAAAAAGCCTAATACGGATAGAAAAAGGCAAAGCAAGTTGCCTGTAGGATGGACTAAGAGAATTTGTTCATCAAATCACTTCTATTTCAGTGTTCTGAGAGTTAAAAGTGAATTCAGGTGAAATATCTTTACCCGTTTCTTTCAAAGTAAATTCACAGCAAACACTTACAACCTGGGAGACTCACACAACTAGATATTCTTAAACATAACCAGAACAGTAGCCTAACTATTTGTTAGTTTAAGAAGTATTTCACTGCTAGCTTCTCTGAGACTTAACCCATATTTACATCTGTGAAAGCACTCTGCCTGTTATTATTAGAGATGAGAAAACAGCACTAGACGTTTGCAATGACTTAGATATTCAGACTCGAGAAGCACACATTTGAACAGTCTGTAGTGTTTTCTTTTTATGATTTCTGATAATGCAATAACTCAGTGGAAATAATGTAATAATAGGCTTTTAAAAATGAAATTCCAAACCTGCTAAATATATTGCACAGTTAAAGTAAGTATAAATTTAAGGGTTGAAAAGATGCTCCTATTTACAAAAGCAGTTAAAAGCATAAACCAAATTGCATTTGCTTCCCTTTAAATTTGTCAGATATTTTAAGACCAAAAAATCCTAGAAGTGAAATTACTCGATTATTCACACCTTAATATGTAACTATGTTTGTACTCTCCTTGGAAGCCGTATCTTAGAAATCATTTCTTTCTCTAGACAATTTAATATCAAATGCAGTAAAACAAAAACTTTTGAGGCCATGACTTCGTAACCTCCCTGAAGTTCTGAACACGGGAAAAGCTGGCCTGTTCACACAAGACAATCAAACACATACCGAAATGTCAAGTCATGTCCTGTATATATATTTCTCCCCCCATGAAAGGAAGAAATTGTGACAAGATTTTACTTTTAGATGACCTGACACCAGCACTTCCTGGCACGAGCAGGACGGTCATTCCCCCCTTCGTTTCCCAGTACGAGATTCAATCACTGAAACACAAGCCTCATTCTGCACTGAGAGATTTTTAAACAAAACCAAGTTGCAAACAGGCTCTCTGGCCTTTTTAAAAATCATTTTCGATTGCTTTAAAACAGAAAATACAGATGGATGGATGAATGAATGGACAGCTAGAGAAATGCTTTCAGTCATGCTTCCTCCCCCCGGCATCCCCCCCCCGCCTTAAAATTGAAAAGCATCAGTATCCAAATAGCAACAGGAAATTTTTACCTTGTGGCTAAATAGCTCACTGTTCACTTTGCAGCTGCCTCTATTTTTTGCTGGGCAAAACACCAATACAAAAGTCTTTCCTAAGAAACCAAGCTTTTGACATAAGGGCAGCGACAAACGCAAACCTACAAAGAATTTTTTCCCCCCGTCCCGTCGTTATAATTCCTAATTTTGTGGGATGTATTGCTGGGCTGTTTATCATAACAGTGTGCAATAAAAAGGACGACTAACTCTTGCAATTTTCTCCCTACTCCTCCCCTTGACAGGGGCCACTGATAGGGAAAGAGGCTCGGAAAAGCAGAGCAGTGAAAGGCTAAGAAACAATAGGCAACCATGGCTTTGACAATGCAGCCCTGAACCCTTTTTGCTCCCGCTGTGACACTTGCATTCAAGAGCAAGGGCGGCTGCCATCATAAGAATGGACAATGGCATGAGGAATACAAGGGAGAGGGGGGATAGAAAAAAAAAGAAAGAAGGAAATCAGATGAATTCAGAGCTAAGATGGCAGAGCTCTCACCTTTTCCGCTTTTTTCGAGTAATCTGGATGGAGACGTCCCGCAGAGAAGAGATAAAAAGGGTGTGCTGAACTGTTGGATGGTTCTGAAGACTTCTGCATTTGCAAACGCATTTTAGAACTATTTGTAGGGGTATATATGCTGCATGCCATCTCTCTGTCTCTGTCTCTCTCTCTCTCTCTGTGTCTCTCTCTCTTCTGTTTTATGTCCTGCTATCTCCATCACACACCTCTAATAGTATGAAGACTTTCTGCCCATGTAAGTAAGTGAGAGTGTGTGTTCCTTAATGTTTGAATCAAGACACACGTCTGCATGCATTTCTAATCTAAGGAGCCTATAGCAGTTACTACAACTATCAATTAGTCAGCAATAGCTTGAGATCCCCATGTGCCTGGGTGAACAAAGGTGAGAAACACATGCAAATAGTACTACAGCACCTGGGTCACGTACAGTAACTTATCTCGCAACAAATAATTGCATCTGTTTCTGCCTTTTCGGTGCTTCTTGCTCATTGTTATGTAAAGTTACAGGTTATTAATGTGAATAGTAACACAATTAGACATGGCATTGTATATTTTCATTTGAACACCACAATAAAAGGAAATTAAGCTTAACTAGATAGAAATAAATGGTGACTTAAAGGCTTTAAAATAAAAGATCCTCTGATCTGTAGCAGTGCTTCCATTTTTTTGATCAATTGTTTCTGAGTTAAAGATGCAAATGATGCAGATGTATTTGGTCATTTCATATATATTAGACAAGAAACTGATTATTCCAGAGGAGACAGAATGGATGCCTAATTTCTTGGAGTTAAGTCCGCAAAGAGGGTAAGCTCATTCTGTTCATGTTTGTTTTAATTAAGCGACTCTTACTTTTAAGATCATTTTGAGGGTGTATTTGCAGATGTTTTAGACTTAAACCAAACAATTAAGAAACACGATATGGTACCTTTTACTCCCTCCTTTTTATTAAGCTCAAAAAAATGAGCCTTTAAAAACCGTCAGATTCAGAATGAACTAAAAAGGCAAAAAACGCCCTGAACAAAATCAGAAACAATAAAATGAAACAAGCTCCAAAATCCAGCTCCACCCTGACTCCACCACAAGCAAAGACAGAGCTAGGTTGCTATCCATGAGCAGAGAGCATTTCAAAGGTGACAACACAGTCTACGGACAATATTATTTACACAGATTTGAGGAGAGCGACTCCGACTCCGAACTGCAATTCAATTCTCAGGAATTATAATACCCCCTGTTTCCAAGTGCAGGGAACGCCAAAAATCAAACAGTTTGACAGAAAGAGTTTGGAGCGCAGAAGTAAGCAGTTTTTCCTCACGTACAATATGCTCAGCGCCCTGCTGCATAACCCTCTATCGTTAGCTCCCTTTCTACTTATATCAGCTTCCATGGGAGGCTAATTAGTGACACCAAAGGAAAAACATTCTTCCCAATATTGGACTCCAAGAACCTGTCAAGTTTATTTAGCTTTAGACAGCATAAAGAGGAAAAAAAGATCTTACATTTAATACAACAGAAATACCTCCTTAAAGAAATCACTCCCCAGCTCCCTCACCTTTTAAGAACAGGCTAGTGGACAGAAGATTAGAGCCGGCCACTGCGAGCAACATAGAAGGTGCTCACAATGAAGCCAGATTAAAGCAAAGCTGCAGCGAAACAGCGTCTTTGCCCACTGAGTGCAAGTGTCCCGGAGCTGACTGTAAACCGTAAAATAAAGCAGTAACAGGCTTGAAAAGAAGCGGCGCTCAATGGGTGTTGTGCTGACCCGCCATGCAGTTTCATTGCAAAACTTAGCTGTTGGGAATTGCAGGCGCTATGGAGACGGAAGATTTCCAATGTGCCAAGCGCTGAGTTTATCGTAGGCTCTTTGCTCTCTCAAAGACAGACACCGCATAGAGGACTAGCACAACACGGAGAGCAGTGGCCGGCTTTGCAGCTCCCACCAGAAACAACCACGCGCGCGGTCCCTTTGCCAGAGGTCCTATCAGGCAGACAAAAGCGTAACAAAAACTACCAAATAATCTCACCCTTCGCTGAACAATGAGACCTTAAAATATATGTACGCCGGGGTATTACATGCAGAATAGGCAGAGGGAGGGGCGGGGGGGATGAGAACAACATTTCCCATCAATGCATTTTATTTCTTAGTGTCTGAAAGGGCTGTTTCCCACTTTAATGTGAATTACTCATCTCTTTTATCGGGCCGGTCTGTTGCCTGCAAATGTATATCTCAGGTGAAAAGGGGCATTTGTTTTGGAGTTCAAACAGAAACTAATCGCTCGATACTTATCTGGGGTTGAGAAGTAGTTAAATAGAATAGTAAAGGCTGTAATCATTCCCTTGGCTATCTATCTGCTAACAGCACTTGGGCATGCAGGTCTGTCAGATGGTAGCTAAGGGAGGAAGGTGGTCAAACCAGAGAGCTGGGTATTTTTACCACTGTATTTTATGTCCAGTTCTCCTAGGCTGAGTCCTGATACTGCTGCTCCTTCAAACATAGCACATTCTGGTAAAATAAGCCAGCTTTCTTTAGAAAAACCAAACCACAGATGAATAGACACCACTAATCAGATGTAACGTAATCGAATGCTCTTCTTCATCTAATCTGTCTGTTCTGTGTAATCTAGCTATTCTACCAGCTCCAGCATCTGTAATAGGCATGACATTGATTCAGATCTTGTATAATGTTATTTCAGTATTTTATTCTTAAATGAGACTACAAGATGGGTGGCTGCTTTGCATTCAAAACTCTCCATCAACTTTCTACACGCTATCATGTCTGAAGCAAAGCTAATCTGCACCTTTCTGCTCCTTTTTAATTGCTGTATTTCATAACATTGCAGGCAAGCCTCAGAGCGTGGCACAAATTTTGAGACAGACGAAAGAGCAACAGGAATTTAACAACAGAACTGCCCAGGATCAACAGGGGAAAATGAAACCCACAGAGCTATTTGATAAGATCTGCTTTCAGACACAAGTAGGAATAGATGAAACCTTGTCCGCACGCAACACTCATCCACTTTTATGCTTTCTAAAATGCAGAATGAGCTCCTTAAAAACAAGCATTTAAACAACGTCTACCTGGCTTTTCCCCCCAAGAAAAAGAAAACCTCCTCTTATTTTACAGGGCACAGATTAACAGGCAAATCAGTCTGCTTAGGTAAATGACAGCAGTGGAAAGAACAAACCAAGCCTCTCATACAAACACATACATTTGAACGTAATAAAAACGTTGACAACGGTTATGCGATTAAAGCAATTGTTTTCTTCATTTAAGGCCTTACCGTTGGAATAATTCAGAATTAAGTGAGAACCATCAGCCCCTTGGGTTTTGCAAAAGAGATGTGATTTGTGGAAATAGTTGGGATTTTTTTTAAAGAACGTAGCTATTTTCAACATTGCAAGATAAAGCTCTCCTTTTTTTTCTAATTTTATTTTAAGAATAGACCCCATTTAGGATTTCACATTGTAAATCTCCCTGTGTCTGAATGCTGTTACAAGGTTTGACAATGAAAGAATAATTCATGTCAGACAAAAAGAGCCCTTCAATCAGCTTCATGCAGCTTTTCTCCTGCAGGGCTATGCCAAAACGAATGTGGAATCCTGAACTGAACCATCCATCACATTTCCCGAGTCTTTCAATTAATGACACTGCAATCAGATCGATGGCGTGTAATAAGAAAAGAGCTTTGCATTTCTATACCTATTAATTCGCTGAGTAACTCCAGTGGTAAAACGTGACCAGAAAGGGAAAAGAAAAGAAAATTTCATCCTCCTAGCAAGATTTTTGGGGATATTTAAGCCATTCTGGATGAGCCTCAGTGCTACATTCCCTTCTCACCACAAGTGCTGAGAGCACAAAGCAAAACTCACATAGGCTTTATTGTTTAAAAGCAGGACAGTCTCCCTCCCAGACAGGTATTTCAGCTGCAATTTCTTGGTAGACACTCTTGATTATTAAGAGGACTCCATTCTTCTTCCAGGCTCAGGCTGATCAACCCCCACCATCCTCCTGTTAGCCAGAATATCCTCTCTGCAATGTGAGCCATGGAGGAGAGCAGTCACTTACAGGACAGGACTCCACAGACTGGTCCTCTTGTGTGAAGGCTGTAATTAGCGACCACATTTCCAGATCACAGAACATGCCAAGGATGGAGTTACCTCACGCAGTGATTAGCCTCCAACAAAACGAGGTGGGGAACATAGCTGGGCAGGGGGCGAGGGCAGCCGGGACAAAAAGAGTCTACCGGCAGCCATGGGATGAAATTAAGCCGACCTCACGCCAGTGAACTGGCATCAGAACTTGGATCAATGACAAAAATCACCGAGGCTTTGCAGAACGGAGCTGCCAAGTGCATTGCAATCCCCTCATACTGCAGACGTTGTGGGTATTGTTTGGAGAAGCCAAACACCACAGGAAAGAGAAAACTGCAATTAACCAGAACACTGCAATTATTAAAAAGATTTCATTTGGAATTCTCTTGTTCTTCTAAAAGGTAGCATTTTGGCCTCAAAACACTGGACTTACAGAATACCCTGGCTTCGAATATCACTCAGACACACAGTTCCTGAAAAGCTACCAGATTTCCCCTTTCTGGGCCATGCAGGGAGATAAGAGCTCAAGGCAAAAGGCTTTACCACTTTGAGCCTGATGAGCAGTTTAGAAGGAAGAAGTGATTTGGAGGATCTTGCAGGAGACAAGATTGGGTCACAGATGATGAAACACACATCTTGCCTACAGAAAGATCCTCTTGTGTTGCCTTGGACAGGAAACTGGACATGAACTGCCTCTACCAACGTTAAACCTTCCTTTGGATCAGATGACGCCTTCAATCTCCAGCGCTGACGCTTATCTCAGCAGCTTTGGCTTTCCCTCAAAGGAAAGAAGCTGCAGCTGTGATAGGCCAGAGCCAGGTCAAAACCTACAAAAAGGCCTCCTTTTGGGAGCAACAGACCTTCAGGGAGGTTGTGTGTTTTGGAAGTCTCCAGCAAATGAAAAGAAATCTTTGAGAGAGAACAAGAAATGGAACCACAGAAAACAAGGGAGTTTTCTAAGGTTCACTTCATCAAACCTTTCAAACATCAGAAAGTGCTTGTAAAGGATCATTTCTGACTCTGCCTTTTAGCATCAACCTATGTGCAAATCTCAGCAGTTCTGAATTACAGCAGCACCTTGATAAAAAATGCCTTGTTAATGCTGCATCTGAATGTACCCAGCCATGCCACACATGGAGTCAGACACACGCTGTAAGCTTGTGGGTATAGAAGGGCAACAGAAAACACCATGAAAAGTGAAATGGGACCATGCCCATGAGCTGAGCTGCAAAATAGCTGCAGCTAAAGCACAGATGTCCACAGGACAATCCATTTACAATTGAAACATAGGAGTTGAATGCATGCTAAAGAAATAGGAAAAGAAGAAATCCAGGATGAGAAACCTGTAAAACTGAAAGCTTCGACTGGGAAGCTAAATGCAAAGTATTTATATTGTATGTCACTGTATCCTACCCTCCATCTATAGGGCACACAGCCATCAGTGTTTTGGGATCCCATGACATTTCCGAGGAGCAGGTTTCAGAGTGTAGTTGCAGCACACGTACTCCAAGGTCCAACCAGCACTCAGGCTAGAAGTCAGCCCAGATCACCTCTCTTGCCTTGCAGGACACATTACATCGACAACAACCCCAACTAGCTTTTGTGCATAAGTCAGCATCTCTGCCTAGGGAGGTGTCTTAAAGACAAGGGAGGTTGCAGGAGTTGAGGGGAATATTTCTGACATTATACAAGAGCCTCACAGCAAATACGTGACTGGAGATTTACAGCTCTCAACAGTGCCCTGCACTGTCCAGCTGCAAAGCACAGTATGTGCTCCACAGCTTAATAACATACAAATGTCTTGCCTGATAGTAGGTCAGGCAGAGAGTAGAAAGGGGTGCCGCCTCAAGCCATTATTTCAGCGCTGGCCGCCTTCCAGGAACTAACAGACCTTCAGAAGGCACGGGCAGGCTTGCTTACATCTGCTTCCCTCTGCTGTAGCTGCAGACTTACACACTGGTATTTTCCTTCTTTTCTTCTTTTTTAATGGGTCTGTACAAGCTTTCAGTAGGTATCCTTAGGGTTCTTTATCTCATCCCTCTCAAAGGAGCTTTGGGAGTGACCACTGCAAATGAATTTGATGAAGAGGCTTCTATAATTGTTTGTCTTGTTCAGTGGCAGCATCTGGCCTTGTGGTAATGCATCTGTCTACAAAAGCTGCAGAGCCTCTGTTAGCCCCTGTCACCAGAGAAAGTCAGCTACTTGTCTTGTTGATGTACAAACAGGCACACAAAATTCCACCTGGACTGCTCAAAGTCATGACCAAATCCGAGCTTTGGGAGTCAGATCTTTGTCCAAGAGGTGGGATGCAAAAGTTAGCTACAGAAATACAGAGCTTCAGCTACCATGGTCCTGGGTTCAATCCCTACTAATTATCATGTTTAAATAGTCATTATTCAATTTCCTTCTTTCTCCTGAAATAGTAACTAAAAAGACACCTTCACAATGCTCCTGGTGCTCCGGCACATGATTAATTCTACAATTACATTTCAGCATTAAAACAATCAATTCAACAAGGATGCTTCAAGTCAGCCTCCACCTATAAAAGCTCCCCTGTGTCTCCTTACCTAGCACTCCTACCCTTAGCTGTTTCCAAATCCCTATTCAAACCATAGCACTGCAATCGCTCCTTTCCATCAAAATGAAAGCAGGTATATTTCAGTACTTGCATTTCATAACTGATTATCTGACAACACAGTATTATTAAAAGGTAGATAAAGGAAAACATGAAGGTAAGGGAAATCACAGAATGAGAGCATGGTCTGGGTTGGAAGGGACCTTTAAAGATCATCTAGGTAATAAAACACTCTGAGGATGCATATGGGATTACAAGGCTGGAAGAGGTCAGGCATGGTTTAAGTTCTCAAGTAAGGGTGGAGTTTTCCAAGAGGCAGGGATGTGTATTGGGACAATTGTACATTTCCCAGGCACCTAAATGAGACAGAGAGGCACAGGATCCTTTTGAAAGGACAGTGTGTTTCAATGGAATGCAAAAAGGATGAGGAGCACTGGTTTAGGAGTCAAAGATCAGGGTGGAGTGGGGTGATCCCAGCTTCACTTGCCTCATGATGCCATGGGAAAAAAAAACCAGAGCACTTTAGTTTTGTTCTGGGCTGATCTCATCCTCAGATAAAACAATAGAATCACATATACAAATATTGGCAGCGCTCAGCCTTGTTTTTCATTGCGAGCCCAAAGGGCAGGCGGCAGTGAAACTGCAAGCTCTTCCGAGCATGTCTAATCAGCTCTGCCTGCCAGATTTCCAATCTCTGGTGGCCAGCTCTGTTCCCAATTTATACAAGAATGCGGCTTCCACTATGCGTGGTGCTCTGAGGACAAGCTCCGGTCCTCAGGCCCATCTGAAACAGGAGAAGAACACACAGGGAGGGAGTAGGCAAAGAAAGGAGTTTATTAATTGGCCTCACTTGATGTCCCTGCAGGGATCTCTACTCAAAGCCATGGGGCTTGGTGAAAACAGCTCTCCAATGGTTTAGTTTTCCACTGCGCCTCCTGGAGGTACAACCTTGGAGGCATAGCAGACTAAACCAGGACTCCCAGCTGGACCACAGGTCACTGAAATACGGAGGCTGCTCCACAGCAGAGAGCAATAACCACCACCCTACACACTCATCAGTCCCACCCAGCTCAGAAAGGAGTAGACAATAGTTCATCATCACCCAGACAGAAGCAATTCGCTCTTGTTCCCTCATCAGGGGCATTTTCTCAGTCATTTCATTAAGAGCAACAAGACTGGGCCTTTATCTGCGTCTTTCAACAACTAAGCAACTTTCAAAATAGCAACATCACACTATCTCATATAACTTCTGACCAAAAAAGCCAGCTGCTGACATGATTCAGGTAGTCTCCCTCTACAGTGAAGAGAAAGAGCAACATATCCAATAGGCAACTGACTTCTTCCTAACACAAGCTCTAAAATAGCTAACATCATTCATGCCCTGGACATGCCCCTTACTCCTCACTGGTTACAAAGAGATCTGACTGATCAGCATAGCCCTAAACTACTAATTTTTAGACATATAAAATTAGGCAAGACTGATCCTCTCCCTTGTAAGACTAACACTGGGATGTAGCAACCTAAACCTAACAACACGCTTTAATATTTATGTAATTTGAAAAGAAAACATCTCAACTGGCAGCATCTCAACTGTCCCACACAATTTTCTGACATACAGACTAATGTCTCATGCATTACTCTAACATCTCAGGAGTGGTAACTTGTGAGAAAGAGGTTATGGACAATGTAATTTATGCTACTTGAACAAATATCTTCTTTATTTCAAGTGCCTAATCATTTTCTTGTGTCTGTTACCTTTGTTCTTACCTTTTTATTGTTCTTCTACCTCTACTACACTCGTATACACACACGTGTATATTTGTTCTTGGAAGATATGGAGATGACTATTATAAGGAGTTTAAGCTTAAATAATGCCAGGATACAGAAAAGAAGAAATCTCTTTACACTTCGGTGAGCTAAGAAATAAGTTATTCATGCAAAAACTGAGAAGTGGGATAATTTGAGGTACTATCAGATGCTGATCAGATTTATGCCAATGGTTAGTGAGCCTTAACTGCAAACACAGAAGTATCAGTGTTCTTGTAAGTGAGCTGCTGCATGTTTTAAATGGAAGTCACCTCTTCTCCGAGTGTACATTAGTCACATGTAAACTGTTGAACCTGGAGAAATAAAACTTTCCTGATGGTCACAGTAGTTGCCTTATAGAAGACTTTATTACCCTTACATTAGCTTGTAAAATTACCATTATTACTGAACTCAAAACTAACCACTGGTGTTTCAACTGAGCAGCTTTCTGCAGCAGAATACGACAGGCTGACCATGCACTGTGTTATTCATACCTTCAAAAGCAGATTATAAGGATTACAGGTTGCTTTAGCTCACTGTAGGATGTGCATGAGTTTAAATACCTGTGCATTAAAGCTCCAGAGAAACCGGCTTTTGTTTTCCCCCAAAGTATTTTGAGACCAACCACATTTGGTCTTGAAGTGGATTTATCAAAGCTTTATATTCTAGTGGAAATATGAGAAAACTGATATCCTCTACACAGTTATTGGCATCTAAGCCCCTCCATAGACAGAAAAGATGACCCTACAGAACATACACAGTGAGTCTGAACTCTTCAATTTACCTTGAGCCCCTACACAGAGATCAGAAGCCAGCTACACTAGAGAAGTTTGATACAACTCCACTGCCTGTTTCCTGGACAGTTTCAGCTGGTTTTACAAGCACTAAAATTGCTACTGGGCTATCATCTGATTTCCCAAGTTTTACAATCCAGTTTCTTCTAGGAATCCACCTTCAGAATGCACGGTGAGAAGATGATACCGCATAAACAACATCGCTCTGTAACTCATGTCACCTATGAGCTTGCTCAGACCTCAAAGAAAGTGCCCGAAGAACCCCTCGTAAGCCAAATTTAGCCTGGTAGAAGTAGGTGGTTTCACTAACAGTGGCGCGGGTTCAATTGAAAATTGGGTACAATGAAGCCTGCAGAACTGATAAAACATATACAAACCGTGATCAGAGACTTAGGTTTCTAAACCGTATTGAGGTTGCAAAAACAAATTGACATCAACATATGGGGAAAGTCTGAAGTTGCAGCAAACATTCGCATATGTGAGAAACTTTGGCATGCAAGAGTCCCCATTAAATTCAAATATACAATGCACAAGATTAAAGTTATTCAGAGGCATTAGTGTTTGCAAGATCAGACCCTGAGATTTCTCTGTGTAGTAACAGTTACTTTAGGTTTAATCTGTTATTGCATTAATATCTATAAAGAGCATATATAAATACAAATCAGATGGCAGCTGCAGTCTAACTGAAGGAAAACAAAAAGATTGGAAGGCTAGGGGGGAATAAAGATTTCTATGATGGCAATTTCCAATGCCACGTATTTTGGGATTACCATCCTTCTCAAACTGCAGATATTTCTATTCCACACACAGTACAGACACACACACACACATATATATATATATGAGAATGAAAGAGACAAATTCATTTGATAAAGAAGAGAAGGACAATACTGATGGGGGAAATCACTTCCAAATGAACAGATTGCCCTTACACAGGAGTAAGTGATAGTCTTAAGTATGGCAACTCCCCTCAGATTCCTCTGAAAAGCCTGATGTGCTTTACTTAGCACTTAAGAAAATTCACTAGGGAATAATGACCTCTAATTTGTTTTGTCTACAGTGATCTTCATCTGTGCTTCTCTTAATCTCACTCTGAAGATGTCAGGATACTTTTTAACTAGAGACTGACTCATTCTCTAGCTGCCTAGTAGTTAATCTGCTCAGATATTTCCCCAAATAACCATCTGCTCTACCTTGTATTTGTTTCACTCTTTGACTATCTTGGTTCTTGGTCTACCCTGCTGGCTTATTCAGCACTCTTTAAATTTCTCCTCTGGCCTTATGTCTGGTTGCTTATGTTTTGGAGAAACAATAGAGGTGATACAGGCCATTATTCATGAGAAGCTTCAAGTGTAACGTGAGAAACATCTCATCTCCTGACCCCTGTTAGCATAAGAATTGCTGATAAAATTCTGGACTGAAAGAGAAGAATCTTCTGGGAAAAATATAGGCAAAAGTTTCACTTGAGAGATGTATTTTGTAACAAGGATCCAGGTTAATTCTCTGCCCAAGGACCAGATCTAACCCCTAATGCTGTTACTGGGAATCTAGAGAGGTAGTGTGGGGAGACCTTACTTGCTTGTGAAATTTTAAAGAGAAGAATATTCTTTACATGCCTACAGCTGTGTGTTCTTATGCCTATTTCTCTGTGTTCTTGCATTTTTTTATCCAAGGATCATGAAGTGATTTGCAAAGCTTCAGTGAATTAAGCCTCACAACACTCCTGGAGAGGAAGGAAATAATAGTTCTATTTGATTCCACATCTGGATCACCTATGTTAAAGATTGACAAGATCTCCTTGGATCACGCATCATCAAGTTACCAAATTTTAGCCAGTTTCAACTGCCCAGATTGAGTTCTCAGTGCATTAGATCTTGCTGGCTTTCTCCAGTGTACTTGATTCAGCACAAACTAACCCAATACTGCTTTAAAGGAGAAAGTATTAAATAAATGGCAAACAGCAAACCAAATGGGCAATTAATATTCTTGGATGGATTAAAGGAAAAATCTACATGTACATACTCAAACTATTCCAAAATAAAATCTAAACATACTGAGAAATGTTTATAGATGTTCAAACCGCTAATGGCATGCAAGAGGCTTATCTTTCAAATATCATAGGTCAGTGAAAAGGAATGTGTGAATTTCCAAATGTTCCTTGCTTGGCTGATCCATCAATATGATAACTAATACATACTTAAACTCCTCAATGTACTCCCTGAAATTAAAACAACCGGATAGCACAGAAGGAGCTTAAATAACCATTATCAATGGATTTCAGATAAAAATCAAGAAATAATTTCAGAAAGATCACCCAACACAATCAAATGAAACAGAAATGGGTCAGGGAAGTGTGAGCCGGCAACCAATTACATTTCCTATGCAGAGGCAGCTCAGTAACAAAAAGTCGCCCCAGATTAAAAACTTGACAAAGTTGGTCCAAGCTACACTCCTCACTGATTGATGGACAAAAAACCTTGTGTAAACTAACAACTTCTGCTTACCAATAAGGTTGATGATAGAGTGAATGATTGTTCAGAGACAGGGTTTGGGAAGGGACTGCACCTCCTCTCTCCTTGTTTTGGGAAATCAGGAGTGGCAATACATCCCCAAAAATGACAGCACCAGAGGCAGGACTGCTGGGCATCCTTGTGCTTTCAGCACAAACCCAAAACACAGCCCCATACTAGCTACTAAGGAGAAAATTAACTCCCTTCCAGCCAAAACCAGCACAACAGGTTTTCAAGCCACCAGCAGTTTAAAGGCATTTAGGGTCCTAAATCTTGTGCTAGGGACCTCACTGAATGTTCTGCAACACGGAAACACTGATTTCCTATTCATTTCAGGACAAGTCTTCCCTTTGTGTTTGCTTTCATGTAATTTTTAACCTATCCCTGTCGTTATCAACTGAATACCTTTCAAATTCTGGCCCTTTAGCACTGTTTTGTTTAAAATAGAAAGTCTAAGGCATTTACATGCTCTTGCAAATGCTACCTTGCTCTCAGCAAAGTCCTAGAAGACTACAGCATGGAAAAGAGACTCACAGTATGGGAGAAAAGAAGGAAACCCATCAGGGAATCAATGTGTTGCCTGCGTGGCAACACTTTGCAGGTTTTATGTATGGAAATGAAGAAACACTTCCACTTTCCTTTATAAATGGTGGTATCATGCAGAGGTTCCAACTAAAATAGGGTGCCTCAGTGCTACTGACACATTTGCCCTGCAATCCAGGTTCTTAATGTCAAGCATTACTCATTTCACCACAAAACCATGTGAATTAGAAGCACTGGAAAGCAGTCTCACAAATTAGTTCAAAGGAGGGCATTTCAAAACAAGGTAACTGAAAGCATGGGTCAAGGTTAGCAGCGAATTCACACACACGAAGTTGGAGAGGAAAAATGCTTCTCTCTGGGCGTCTCTTCCTGTTCATCTTGTTTCGGTGCTGGCTGGCCCAGCTGCCTCTCCTGCTCTCCCCTCTCCTGGGTGGAACCCTGCAGTTCTTTGATTTCCTTTCGTATTTGCAGCTATGTCATTTCTGGCTGACCCTTTCCAAACCTCAGATGTTTTCCTCTTGGAGCTGCAGGAGCATTATGTGCGCTTATCAAGCGACCAGCCTGGAGCTGGGCTAGTCTTGAGGTTTAGAGGGTCTTGAGCAACATTTTGGCTCTGAGAAGCTGGGAAACCAGGAGGAAAGATGGGAGCTATCTTCCCTATAATGTTAGCTTTTATGTCGCTTTCCCCATAATGTTAGCTTTTATTTTGCTCCCCCCCCCATGCACCCAGAAAGATAACACCACACTTTCTTCTGGCTGTAGAGCTGTTACTGTCTTGGATGTTGCTTACCAACATCATCAGTTACTGGAAATCATGTACAAAATTGTCCTGTCTCCACTTCCTGCTCCTCTCTTCCACTCCACACAGTCTCTTCTAAAAAGAGCACAAATAACTATCATTAAAGATGAAGCTTGTGGGTTGTGAAGCTTTGGCTGCTTTAAAAATCAGACAGACCAAGTCAGCTCAGCTCAAATTAAACCATGGAACCACAGGAGATGGCCAGGCCACCATGGGCTTTCACGGAGAGGAGCCCAAGCCACACATCTGCACTACGATTTGAATCCTCACTGTTTCATTTGGGGTTGCTCTGACCTAGATTATGTGGTTAAGCCTCTTCTCCCGCATGGAATTTGCCTGCTCTGTGGGTGTTGCTGTGGGGGGTTTATGGGAGCTATCAGGCTACATTTTGGTTAATGGGTGAGAAACCCCTAATTTTTAGGATTCCCACAGGATGTTTCTCATCCTTCCTGCTTCCCAGCACGTCAGAAATACCTACCATCTTAACAGCAGCTTCTAAAGCATCACAGCAACCCACTCTGCTTGTGCAGGACTGGGCAACAATGCCACACAAGAACCTCAGCTGGCAACCCCATACACACCAGAAGGCAGATCATGCACAGATCCTTGAGATGCCACACATAAAAACCCAGAACACCTTCATTTTATAAATGCCCTTTCTTAATGTTACTAAAGCTTACTCATTTAAACATGGCATCAACCATACTACACTCAGAAGCCTACCAATACAGTGCAAAACCACTACTTCCAGCTTCTTTGAAGGGGCTGGAACAACATAAATTAGTCCTAAACATCTTGGATTTTCTGAGGAGAAGTATTTCCATGAACAAATGAAGAAAACAGACTCCCAGGGCCCCTCATAAATTCTGGCACAGAAAGGCATGTGCTTCCATTGAGTACATTTCAGAACAATATTTCCTGAGGCATTTCTGAATGGTATTGATTTACATGCAAAAGATTATGTCTGCAGCCATGCAAAAGGGACTGGACAACAAAGGTGAAAGAACAATGTATCAAGAAACAAATGTAGACCTTTTTTTTTCAAGCTAATTAGAAGAAACCAGGTGTGATTCCCTTTGTTTGATACCAGTAGGACAACATTCACTGCTCAGGAGTTAATCCTGATTCAGTGCAGCAAATCAGAGCGATACTTGCTCAGCATATGAGCCATTCTAAGTTGCACTCAGAGACTTCAGCACAATGCTCCCTACATCTGCAACAAACTTGGATCAAATTTTACTAATCACCTACCTCTTTTCAATCCATTATGTTGACCATTAAGATAATCATATGAATTTGTAAGTCTGAGATGGGGGAACCATGTGAGCCTCCGTGGTTGTGTTTCTATGGAAACTATTCCCCTGGCATCTTCGGGCCACATTCGGTATTCCTATCTGTTCGCCTCATTCACACACTCAAAATCCCCATTTTCCAGACACTCATTTTAGAAGGGTGTGTTTTCCTCTTTTTCCTATTCATTTAAGAATCTGGATATCAAAGGAATGATGAGGGATGTGGCAGGTCGCTGTGTCCATCTCCTGACCCAGAGAAATCAGGGTGAAGGCAACAGAGCAGCACAGTCTCCACAGGTGACTCCCTTCTAGTGCTTTTGCTTTTTTGGTGCAACTGGAAAGACTGCAAATTAGTCTTACTTATGTTTTAGAGCTTTGGCCACTTTCATCCTCAGTGAAGATCACATACAAATTAAAATGGAAACTGGTATCTGTAGCAACTTCCATCCAGAAGCTACTGCACTTCCATCCTCTGCTCCTGGCAACTTCATCTACCTCATAAAAGCAATCACTTATGTGAAAGGTGTGAGCTCCTGAACTCCATGTGCAGCCAAGTCCCACTGCACTTCAGCCCTGGGCCAGAATAACTCCCTCCCCAGCTGGAACAAGGAGCATGCAATGGAGCCAGAAATTAACTTCACTGTTAAAATTTGGCCATAATGCTTCAATTAACACTCCATCCTTACGAAAAGTACCACATCCCAAGCAACAGGGCCTCCATCACTTCTCTTCTGAGACTATTTCACAGCGCAATGAGCTTCACACTTAATTTTCCTAAGAGTCAGCCCACGGTTTTAATTGCTCAGTCTCACTGTAATTCAATCCCTATGGACCATTGGGAACAATCTGCTCCTTGTGTCTGCAAAGTGGCCACCATCTTGATCAACTCAGCAAGGACAGAACTAAGGGTTTCTAAGGCTGAAAACATGAGCTGCTATACCCTGCTCCAACTAGCTTCACTCACTAATTGGGGTATTTATAGACTGCTCCTCTGTGCAAATGGGGCACAGAAGGAGGCATGTCATATACATTCAGTAGTGGATTACACCTGCAGCTTCTCATGGCAATGTCCCTCCATTTTCTGGAACTATATTAGACTTTAGTGGCTTAAAAGCTCCCTGTATTTCTGTGAGAGCATGTGAATCAAAATTTAACAGAGGGTCCTTTCAGTCCATCTTTTTTGCCAATATTGAGCTCAAGCATTAAACTCAATTTTAAGCTTTCTAGTATTAGCTCTGCTAGTTATCACTCTTGCCCCAGAACAGCATCAGCAAAGGCAGAGGTTCCACAGAAGGAAGATGTCCAAATATCTTCTGCACTTAAGCACTCTGTAATCTGAATATACCAGGAATTAACTTGCAGGATTTAAACCACCAAACTACTGATTCCACTCCTGCTGTTGCCTGTTTTAAAAAGCACAAGGGCCGCGTTTTTAGACTGTCTAATTTGGCACAGATCCCTTTGCTCTATTGTTTTCACTGGCACTATGGTAAGCTACACCAGAGGAGGATATTGCCCTAAAAAGATTTTGCTTTAAAACAAACACACAAACAAAAACAGGTTTAGACAAGAACGGGGATTTCGAAGCTGCATTCCTGTCTCCAGAAACTTCCAATGACTTGCAGTAGTCTTGACTTCACCAAGCCACAAATTTGTAACGCCTTTAATCTTCCCATGTAAGTCAGTTCCTCTGTTCCCTTAATTGTTTTTGTTGCTCTTCTCTGAATTGTGTCCAATTTCCCCCACAGTACAGACTACATTACATCTGAAAGGCCAGAAGTATGGTGTACAGAAGCTCGTTTTCAGATTCCATGACCTCAGTTCTTGGGAGGATTTCAGAGGCCAGACACCAGGCTATAAATGAAGAATGTGTGCCCGTATAACTGGGTAATTTAAATGCATTTTCTGTGAATAAATCTACTTGGGACTTTCTTGATCTGTAGAATCTTCTGCCATAGGGGCCTAACATAAAAATACTTCAAAGGCTCTAACAAATTCCCTCAAGATGCGATCTTCAGCATTTCAAAAGCTGAAAGACATAGACGAGGTTTAAAGTGATCATGATATATTTTCAAGGTAACACTCTTCAGCAACTCCTGTTCACCCATTTGTTGAAAGCAAAATTCTATCACCTCTCTCTATATCTGTCTCTTTAACTTATTGACTGTCTTAAGAACATGCAAAGACAGAGTGAATTTGACTTTTGGTTAGGGTTTATTATACCTCATTATCTTTAAATGAAGCACAGCAATGCTTCCTTCCTTGAAATACCTACTTAGACAGTTCCAAATGGAAATCCTCTAGCCACAGACCCTCACCACTTCCCTTGCCTCTTGCAGCACTAAGTTTAGATTTGGATTCAAGTTTCAGCCCCAGTCTCTCTCCCCATGTTGAGCTGAAACAAGACCCTGTGTAATAAGCCTTCAGTGAAAAGCTGTTTCTACGTTACACCTCAGTCCCATCTCTGATATTAATTACACAGGTTGAGATTTAAGCATAAAGATATAATGTGGCGCTCTTGGCTGCAACCAAGACTCCTCATGTACTCCAACCAGTTTCATAACAAACTCTCCTAAACTGTGGCATATTTAATGAGAATGCAGATGATCAATTGCAGCCTGCCTTGCATGGTTAACTCAATCAACAAACTACTAATGACTCCAGCATGTTACAGCTTTTTTGGCTAATGAGAACCGTATTGACCAGATTTTTCCCGTTCTCCCAGGATCAAAAGCCAATATGGAACGAGTTCTGGTACAACTGTAACATTAGCCTGCAAGCAAAACGCTGACCAGCAATGGCAGGACACAGCCTGAGTGTCGTTAGGGAGAAAAACATCTCCCAGGCTTGTGGGCCAGCCTTTTCTGAACCTTTCCACAGTGTGCGTCTGTCTGGTGTAACCAAAGCCCCGAGACAGAGAGCTGCAGCACAGCTTCCACCTTGGTGCATGGCATTTTGAGTCAGAAAAGCCTTTTGTTCCCAGCATGCTGGCTGCACAACCTCCTGTGCCACCACTCCTCCTCGCCACATTCTGCTGCAGGGTAATTTGGAGCAGGTGAGAAGTAAATACACTCTGCTTCCTCTTTCTTTCACTACTTTGCTGCCTGTTGCTGCAATTTGCCCTCACCTCCATTTCTTCTTCCTCCTCCTTCAAACAGAAGTCACTTGATCATGGAAAATCTAGCAGCTGACCATGCTCTGCGTAAAGAGCAGTATTTACTGCAGAGCCTGAGAACCGAGATGGCAAACAGTTCACCAGGTGTTATCTTGCCCATTGTCAACCACTGCTAAACAAAGATTTGCTCCCACAGAAAGCAATGGAACAATTCAGTGACTTCAGTCATCTTTGGACTACGGCTTTGTTTCCTTACAAAATAACCTTCAGTTCCCAGTACTGTCTGATGTCTAAAATGACCAAGTTCTGAAACAGACTTTCCATTCCGTACCCTGGAGAAAATGCTGCCGTCTGACCAATTTCTCTCCACCAAGAGACCTTGATTCCATTTTCAGTTACACTATCATTTTGCTGGGTGACAAGTCACTTCCTTTCCCCAGTCCTTCTCTTCCCTCTATCAAACAGGGATAACACCGAATGCTTTGTCCTCTAGGAATTAAAACTGCTATAGGTATTGGTTTGTTTTTGTTCAGCTTCACACTGCACCACCTGAGAGCCATGCATTCTGACATCCCTGGCTGCAATCAAACCAAAGCAAAAGGGAAAACCACACTGGGTAAAAAGGGGAGAGAGAAGGAGGAATTAGGACTTGTGAAGCAACTGGAAAGCATCAATTCTCCAAAGCTTCTTTTCAGACTAAGCTAATTTGCTAGTGTCATTTTGAACAAAAATCATGTAGAATGCACACAGTTCATCAACAGGAATTGTGATCCTTCCTCTTTAAAAGGTGCTCCCTAAGCAGCTCTCTCCACTTTAAAAGGCTTAAATATTAAATATCATTCAGCCAAGTCATAGTGGGGGTCCACACTTTACCTCATTCCTCTCTTAACAATGTCCTCAGGCCAGCCGCCAGGAATTCAGACATTTAATAACTTCCCTGGGCTGAGAACTCTTCACCTCAGGCATGCTCTGCTCTTATCTGCAGTGAGAAGTGTTCCCATTCTTTTCATGGTCCACTCTGACCACAGCACTCCTCGCTTCACTGACTTTCCCCCTGCGTTATTCTTCAGGTTCAAACTTCCCAGCCTCACCTACAAGCCCATGCACACCCTTATTCCAGTTGCTTCCTCCTCCCCCCCTCTTAACTTAAGCTTAGCTTTCACCCTACAGCATCAAAACTCTGCGTCCCCTCCTCCTTCCCATGTCTTCTCCTGTACCACCATTCACTCCCTTGCGAAGGCTGATCCACAGAGCTCTCTGCCAGCATGGTTTAAGGAATGCCCAAGTCATTCCAGGCTTTATTCTCCTGGGCATCAAGAAGCCAGTTCCTGAAATATGTGCCTGGCAGCTGCTGCGTGTGGCTGCAGTTTAAAGTAAATTAGAGTAAAAATAACTTTGCCACCGCTCTTGCTTTACTTTTGTAAATGGAACAGGGCATTAGCACAGGCAGTTTTTGTACTACGGAACTCCTTCCTCAGATTGCTTTTATGTTCATTAAGTGCCAGTTTCAGGAAGAAAATGGTAGTGTTTGATTTATTGGTACAGGGGAAAAAGGATGAAGCAAGCAATAAATCTACTAACAGCAGAGTTACTCCAGCTGACTGCAAGCTATTCCCAAGGAGCACCTAGATTCCAGTCCAAGATTAGCACATATATCTGATGTCTGAGGCAAAACCTTCCCTCGCTGCTTGCCTCAGTTTCCCTGCTCAGAGTAAGACGATGCTAGCTGTGAAGCTGAATTGTGTTACATTTGCCAGACATACAAATAAGAAATCATTTACTCACAAGTGGACTCACTGTCCATGGAGACAGTGTTATCAAGCAACATACCTGCATATGTCCCTAGGATACATAGAAAAGAACCAAAGTGAAGGCATTCAGATTGTCCCACAGTTACGACACTGCCATAGCCCATGCTTTATTTTGTTCTGTTACAGACTCCCTGTGTGAGGCTGGGCAAATCATCAAATCTTTCCCCATCTGTACAACAGAAAACCAATCCATCTTTCCCCATTTGCTTCATTGTCTAAGGGCTACTGGCATTACAAGCTCACAGGGCCAGAAAGTGACTCCTTCTGGATATGCTTACAAAACTGAACTGACAGAGCCCCAGATTCAGCTACTGCACTACCAACACAAATAATGGGCCACCAATACATTAATATTGGATAGACCGAGGCTTAGTGGCAGAAAAGAAGGAAACTGCTCACCAGGAATGGATTATTTGTGACTTCTGAAGCAAATATGAGAAAATTAATGAATTTTCTGCCTGATTTTTTGTCCCTTTTTTGTTTCCTTCCAGGAGTGGAGAGGAATGACTAGAAGGATCTCTGGACAAATCAATGAAACTAACACCCAACAAATGACCTTTCCTCAGTGTCTTATAAGTACCTGTCAACTTCAGGAGTGCCACCACAATTGAATGGAGAGATTTAAAGCCAGACTATTCATTAGAGAACAAACTATTATTCTAGAGACTTAAATGAATTGGCTAGTGGCCAGCCTTCCTTACTGTTTAGGTACCACTAGTAAAATGGAAAGTGGCTGCCATTTGGTTTGCACAAAAGCACAGAAGAGAACAAAGTCTTTTAAGAGGAACAAGAATTGGGCTGTTCAACTGATGATGGTCTGACATCTCCACAAGATGGTATGAAGGGGAAGCAGATATACAGCATAATCAGGGGATCACCCAAACAAGCAGAAGTCTGTAAACACCAGCTATAGCCTCTATTTCATGGCATCACTAACAATCAACCAACTAAGCAAATCTTAATGAATGCATTCATGAAATAAAGAGGCTGGGAGGGTGTCTCAATAACTCCAATTTTCTTTTATACAGCAGATACTACTGACTTCCCATATGCAGTTCTGAATTAGAGGCCAAAATATTATCTTCTCTAATGTAGCTCACATTTGCATTAAACGCTAACATTTCAAAGTAGGAGTTACAAACCTCACTATTAATCATCTGGTTTGTAGCAAGTGATGCATCACCTTTATCTCCCCCGAGCCCTTTTCTCAGGATAACCTTCTTCTCAAGTTCCCCTTCATTTTATATGATTTAGATTGTTATTTATGATGACTAAGACAAAAATAAAAAGGACTAACATGAGCTCTGTTATAAAACATCCCACATATCTGTATAGTACAACCAAGAATAGCACTTCATCTCTTTACCCTGTGATAGTACAAGTATCACCATACTGGGCAAGAAGACCTCAGAAAAAGAGCATTTGTGCAAAGTAATCTCCCTATTTCACTGGTGTCTGTGATGATGATCAACTTCATCAGGTTGTTTTACTCTAATATAGAGAAATAGTAACCAAAATCCTCAGGCACCTGGATGACTCCGAAGCTCCATATCTTCCAAAACATTTTCTTGGGTGAAATAACCTCCTTCTTCAGATGGCAAGTTTTGAAAGATGGAGACCATCCCATTACTTCATCACTGTATCCCTCTACAGACCTCATCCAGATCCTCAACACCATCACTACACAAACCTGCTAAAATATGACCAAGACGCCCTTGTTACTATGCATCCAAGTGGCTCAATTTTGCATTAAAACCTTTCCATACCCCATTTCTTTGCCAGTGACACACAGACTGCTGTAAGGCAGCTTGATGTTTCTGCTGCCCTGTTCCTCTCCCCTACACTGCAGGCTTTTGCAGATCACAAAGCAAATGACACTTTCCATGTTCTGTTCCTAATGTCTTTGTGACACGTGCTTCATGTCCTGCCCTCCACACTTAAAAGTGCCTGGCTTTCCTGCATTTGGGTTGTGTTATCCCAGCATAGGTGTTTTTCACTTCAGTTGGCTGCAAACAGGCACTTATGTTAATAAGGTCTCTAACAGATGCCATCTTCCTCTTTGTTTTCCAAGAGGTTTCTGCCATGTTCCTTCCACTCTTATTTACTCATCAGTCCGTTTGAAAACTTACTGTGCGCCAGCACTTAAGCGGAAGCTTGTGGTTACTTGTGGCTTTCGCAAAGGAAGGGTACATTTCAGATGACACACAGTAAAACACTCTGACCGTGTGTAAAAATAAGATTACAGCTCATAGCCCATGGTTCCAAGCAGTCCAGCTCTGCCACAGATAAGGCAGGCTGAGGAGGCTTAGGATGCAAATTGAGCACTTTTCCTTTAAAACCCACCCAGCTGCTGAAGATGCAAAAGGCAGTTTTAGGATTAACTTTATGGTGCAATTTGTTTCCATCAAACTTTGCTTCTGATGATTTCGCTGATGGGTCCAGAATCTGTTACAGTAAAACAGGTCGAAGTGGATATGGAAAAAGATATTTCCATTCTTCAAAGGCAGAAAAACAATTTTTCCTCTTCTCTGACTGGATACAGTTAAAGAAGATTACAGCTGGTATGACTGCTTTCAGCAGCTGAGTGTTTGACCTCTAATGCTGTAAAAATATAACTAACCCTTCATATATTGACTGTCAAGACTTTTCTCCTACATGCTTTCTGGTTTTCTTAGTCTACTTTATAAGGAAAATTTGCATATGAAGATTGTTTGGCCTACTTCATGATCAGACAGAACAGACTGTACTAAATAGAATAGAACTACAGTTCAGCACTATGCCTGGTCATCTTCACCGCCCAAAAGACTGTGCCCCGAAAACAAACAGGGCAAGGAAAGGATATAAAAGGAAAGATCACGTCCCTTCCTTGGGTCCAAAAAGCTGAGAGAGCACTTAAGTGGCCTGTTCATTGAAAGATGCCAAACAGCAGCAACACACATTCACCGCTTCCAAAACTGAATCCACATTGTAAAAGCAGAAATGGGGAGGCAGCAAATCAATCAGTCCAATCTGCCTTCCAACAGGAGACAGCACCATGTCCTGAGCTACCGCAACATGATGCACAACAGCACCACATTACAAAGCTGCCTTCCTTACACATGGACTTCTGAAGCAGAAGGAAACATTTGTGCAGAAGCCCAACCTAGTGTGAACATGTTGAAAAAGCTCAGAGGAAACAGCTATCCCACACAGAGACTTTTTACTCCCCCTGCAACAAAGAAGAAGGAAAAGAGTGCAGGCTCTGAGAGGCTCCCAGTGCTGCTGCTTTGTGTAACTGGCAGCTTTCAGAGAAGTATCACTGCAAACACAGAAAGGTAAATTAACCCTCTCATGTCCATATATAAAGTTCAACATTAGCCTTACACATCCCACCAGATGCAGCATGTGCTTTGGGCAGTCCCTAAAGTACACACTGCCAAGAGCTGAGAGGAGATTTAAACTCCACTTTTACAGTTTTTCCCTAAGCATGTGCCACTTGCCACTGCCTAGTGATAAGGCTACAAGGTAAGGACCTGGTGCTACAACCCTTGTTGCTTATTGCTGCCACCATCACCGCAATACAGAGTAGCTGCACACCACATCCTAACGTGCCACAAAAAACAGTCCTACTCAAAGTGAAGGTCTCCAAGCATCCAGGTCCCACATCACTCTAGGGAGATGCATCCCAGCTTTCCCCATCATCAGGGAATAATCCCTCCCTTTCCTCAAAAGGCCTTTGTTCACATAGACAGCAGCCTCAGCATGGCCAGCTAAGAGCTGATGGGACCTACAAAACACATGGCAGACACTGGGATTGCCTTGTGATTTTTGGTGGTGAGCTGCTGATGACAAAGCTCTTGGCACATGATGGACCAAGTTAATGCAGTCAGGCACAGAACAGGTCCTGTGCAACTCCTTACTTGCCACTTTAAGTTTAACTTTTGCTGTTTACTTTTTAATTTAATCTATTCTTTTGATCTCACTTCCTCTCCTTTCTCTTGTCTCCCTGAGTTTGCTGACACAGTAGAAGCATGACAAGCTCAGACAGGCTAACCTACTTTTTTCTTTCTCTCTTGTACATGTTAACACTCCTGCTCTTCTACCTAGCATATGAAAGCATATTGCAAGCATCATTATAATGATACTTCCAGTCCCTCTGTGAAGTCATTCCCCCAACTGACAGGTGAAGAAACTCAGAGACACACTGAGCTCTTCAATTACGTGCCCCTCCAGCTGACAGAGGAAGCCAGCAACACAAGTGGAAGTGAAACCCTACAGACTCCTGTTTTTCTTGGTCCCAATCTATACAAAATTATTATAACTCTACCCATCACAGGTCTGCCAAATACCTGCATTTCTAAATGCAGTAGTAACAGCAAAACTTTAGATATCCATTACACAGACTTACAAGGAACACTCATCACCATGTCCTGTGTGCCTTTACTCTCTACTGCTGCCTGCTAGTTCAGATTCATGGGGTCCATACTGCCTCTCAAGCTCAAGGTATGTGTTAATAGGAAGAGGCTGCAGCAACCTGCTTTTGGCAGCCTAAAGACTCTATACTGCATGGAATAATTTGCTTACATGTTAAGCCATGGAATGTGCTCCATTTTTTCCACTTTTAGCCTGAACTTCCCCATGCTCTGGACTTGGTTCCCAGCATGTGCTCATGTTTGGGAGATTCAGCTGGATCTGGCCAAGTTCAAACCAAAGCCTAACTGAATTTCATCATAAGCACAAATATCACTCAGCCAAGCTGTTTTCCCTCTACGTGTGGAATAATTCAGTGCTAAGGCGGGAGCTCGATTTTACAGAGATTAGATTTCCAGTTATGACACTGAGTAAAATCCAATATCCATCACTCCCTCCAGGGTACTGAACAATCTTCAACGTTTACAAACCCCAACTTCCAAAAGCAAGTACACTCTCAAAATTAGTCTCAAATTACTTGAATTCAGATATTGACACCCTTGGGATTAATATTCTCAAAGATCTCTGCAGCAAATCATGCCTTTATTTTATGAAAGCTGAAATTAGCACCTTATCTTGAAAGGCAAAAAGTCCAACTACTGCTACAAGCAAATCTAAAGTGGAATTTGGACACAGCATATAACGTATAGCAGAGCACTCAAAATCACTGAAATCATATTAATTTTTGAGGTAAGTTACTTGAACACCATTTAAATCCCTGTATAGGCTTTTTACTTCACAACCAAAGTGGCTTTAATGAGGTTGCACTAAATTTAGTTTGGAAGAGAATCAAGTTTAAATGAAAGGAAAACACTTCCACCACGAACAAGAATGACCACAAAGGGGTTCAGTGCCGTTTAACTAGTGCATTCTATGTATGCATCATTAGTTTAAAACAAATTAACTTCTGACTGTTCCAGTGTAGACAAGCCTACAGTTCTCTACCTCTAAATGTGTAATAATACTCCCTTTGTCTTGTCAATTCGAACAGTGAGCTCTCTGGAGCAATTGTATTAAACACACAAGTCATACTACACTTAGGCCAGGATCTCTTGGGATTCAGAGCCATACAGCTCCTGCACGTAAGCAGTAAGTATCCTCTTTGGACTACTCTCGTGTCTCAAGTTACTCCCACGCATACCTGCAGCATCAGATATGACAAATGAAAACCTTAAGCTGCCTAGCATCACAAGCAACACATTCTCACATATGCACTACTAACACCAATAGTTCCACCCATGGTCTCCCACACCAAAACACCAGGGCGGACCCGTGTTTGAGTATTGCAGTTCTAATGTTTAATTATCTTGAACACAGTGATATCCACACCAAGCTAGAAAGAAATCAATTCTCCCTTTGCTCTCAGCTATAAATGCATGTATTCCATAATCAGCCTAACAGAACAGACATATGGAATTGTACATCTGGGAAGCATATGAGAGGCCTTCTCATATATAAAATTATGTTGCAAAGCATCTCTCGCTGACACAGCTTTAGGTACTTCTCCTTCATTTGCACGCTGGAAAATTTGACTGACGTTTTTGGTTTATAAGATATTAAATAATAACCACCAAGTTGCATTTCTGGAATGCTTTTCATTCCTAAAATCTCCCACTACACCTTATGCATCTTATCTGCAATATTTCTTTGACATGCTGGTCCTCTCTGTTTCTGCCATTAGCCCTGGGACTCATTTCTGACAAGAGGCTGCCTCTGGGGTTAAACTGGGCACACAAATACCCTTCTAGGACAGATATTAAAGGGTGAAATATCACAAGACCTCTAGAACAGCAAGCAGACAGGAGGCAAATAACTGGATTCAGACACCGCTGATGCCTCTGAGGGGTTTCTAGAACCAGAGGAGGAGAATTCCTACTGCAAAGCAGCTCCTCAGGAAGACACTGCCAACACCAGTGGCTCAGAGAAGACAGCAAGCAGAGCGGCAACACTGCCTGGTGACAGACTCCAAAATGATGCCAGCGCATCCCAGGCTCATAGTGAACCAAAAAACATTGTCATCTTCCCACCTAGCATCTGATTTTCCTTTCCTTATTCCACTGGCGACAAACCAGTATGGATCAGGCACCCTGGGCAATTAAGAAATCAGACCCCAAGGTATTGTGCTTAATCACAGGGTGGCTGCACCATATTGCAGTAAAGCACTTGTATTTCTCCCTTTGTCTCTCAGTTTTATCTTGGAGGCCCAAAAAATCATTTACAGGAGCACAGGGTCTTGTCAGCGCTGGAACTGCCTTTCTTTTCCTCCCTCCCTGTGTTTTAGGAGAGTAGCAATGCTATGAAAAGACCGGATCTTGTTTTATTTTATTGCTATTAGGGGCAAAGTAAAAAGAGTGAGACCTATAAACACAAAGATGCCAAGATACAAGGAGACTACATGCTTGAATGCCCAGCCCTGGCTGCTTTGTTCCGTGAGTAATAACCAGCATGTTGGCGGAGGTCATATATATATGTTTGCCACAGTGCAGAAAGCGGAGGTGCGAAAAGATACACTTTATGCCAAAGGACCATTTCATTTCCTATGGCACAGCATCCCTCTGCCCCTTGCACAAATCATAAACCTTCTTTATATTCACAGTTCTCCTTTGAATTGATACCCTCCTGTTCCACTTCTTGTCTCTACAGCAGTAGGTGACACAAAAATGCTTCTGAGTGATTCAGTGCAGAAAACATTTGGGGGAAGAAAAACATTTATGGCTGTATGACATGGACCCACTTAGAACCCAAATCACATGGCAAGTAACAAGATTTAACTATAAGCTTTGAATTCAGGCCAGACCGGTGTAAGTTTCACTACATTCAGCCATCCCAGGCTAATTTAGTGTTTTCCGTGGCAGCAGCTTCCAGCAAATCACCTGGAAATCTCATACACTTCAACTCCAGAGCACTCTGCATTCCTCTGAAGCCTGACCTACCCAGCTGGCCTCACTGCCCTGACCCACAGCAGTAACCCCGGGCCAGGTACTCCTGCATCAACTGTTCTGAAGTATGAGCCCTAAATTTCCAAGGAAGGCAGTAACTCTGCTTTATGTGAAGCTCGTATTCTGATACAGCTCCTTAAAGCTGCCTCTTCCCTGCAGGAGAACACAATAAACTCAAACCTGAACACCAAACTTTGGTCTGAATTGCAGAGTCCAAACAGTCAGTCTACAAAATCAGTCAGTATCATCATATTGGAGAGCCAGGGTTTGCCTCGTGATGCTTCAGAGGATTCACTGGCTATTGTTCACAAATCCAAGGTGGGAAGAGGTGGGTCTGTAAAACTCTGCACAGTGTATCCCAGTGCTTGCATGCATCCCGAGGACATGGTACTAAATCCGGGGCTTTCCGACAGATTTCTTCCCAGCCCACTGAGGACACAGCGCTCAGCCTTTCCGTGGAGGGAACTGGAAGCAACATGTTTGCCCTAAAGAAATCCTATGCTATCAATGAACCACATGGGGCAGGAGAAAAAGACTTCAGCTACACAAGCAGGTCATGGGAGTATACCCCGCTTATTTCTATAGAATAATGAAAGGGGCCCAGTGCTTAAGCTTAGTATTTGTAGTATTTGCGCTTACACATCATTCCAGTTTCACATTATTGACTATAAAAACCAAAGAGGAAAGAATATGCAATACAATGCAAAATAAAATACACCAAAAAAAGGAAATCCATCAGCCCTGCCACTGTTATGGTCCAAAATGAGCTTTCAGCCCAAAACCTAAGTCTTTGCCTGTCCACATTCCACTACACAAATTTCAATAGATTAAAGCAACTGTGCTCAGATCCAGGACACTTCTAGGCCATCAAGGTGAGACTTTTCATTCAGGCTCATAAACTAGGACGTCATTGTAAATGCTTTGGAAGCCTAGCAATATTGTAATACACACGCCAGTATGTGTGACCAAAGGGATTACCCCAGAATGGCTCACCTGATTAGTTATACAAATGCCTTCCCCCCTCCCCCCCTTTTTTTTCCCCTCTTAATCCAAGACTGTGCAGAATGCCAAATGAGAGTATGGAGCAGGGGATGTAGTGGAATGTCTGAAGGCTACAGGCTTGGGATTGATATTCCATGTTGAATTCATTGTTCTCTCTCCTACCCCCGCTGCCCTCTAAAATATGCTGCAGCCATGACAGAAATAAATTAGCCTGAGGTACAGGTCACACCTTCAAGGGCAGTAAGCATTCTGGGTAAAATCAATAGAGAAGATGGGAGTATCTAACAGCTGAAGCAGAAAGAATGACGCATTGATAGCTTTACATATACCCAAACAAAGGCACTTTGGAGAAACCCTAGTCCCTGCTGCCTTGTGAACACAAAGCTCATTTCTTCAACCACCTGAACCCCAACAGCAACAGAGAGGCGATTCAGAAAGGCACCCATTTCTTTGGGGAATTTGCATAGTGATGCAGAAAATCCTATTTCTTTGCATGTCTGCCTAGGAAGGAAGGGGATCCAAATGCTGAATTCTGGCCCAAGGTTGCAACTCCCAACTACAGAGACCAGAATCTGCACTGAACTTCAGCTTCAAGCTTGCAGCACTTTCCAACCTCTTAAGTGGCTGAAACCGAAACCTCAAACAAAGAATCCCCTGAACTTTGGTGAACACAGAAACGAGTCCAGGAGGCACCAACAGACACTATGTGCTGCATTCATTACTTTCACTTGTGATTTTAAAGCAATGGATAATGTATTCAAAATTACTTACACCCATTGAGGACCTCAAACTCAGGCTTCAATATTGATGAATCGCAGTTCCTCTGAAATGAGGTGATACCAGGATATGCGACACAGGGAGATTCATGCAGAAGTCCAGTGGTTTTTGTTAATGCCCCTATGGTAAGTTAAGTATTAATTCTCAGAGTGAGGCACACAACCTGTTCAGACACTTCATGGATCCCACGGGGTTCCCACCTGTGTTTTCAGGTTCCTGAAAGCTTTAAAGCCTGATCTAATCTCTCACAATACTTCTAATAATAGCACTTAAACTCCTCAGTCCCGCAGGAGTTTCTGACATTGCTACCCAGGGGGTTCTCAATAGATAGAGCTAAAAGCTTTTCTCCTCTTCTGTCCCTCCCACACTTCTCCAGAGACAACTTCGGCCCAAATGCTGCAGCATCTAAATCCAAATGAACCCTGGTGTTGTGCAAAGCCAGCAAGAAAGTGTTGAACATGTAACTCTCCTCTAGGCTCCTTGTTTGTTTGGTTTTAAACCACTCACAGCATGAATGTTTCTTGTTCTTTGATCGTTACACTCACACTTTCACCTATGGTGAAAGAGAGCTCAGTTTTCAGCTGTATTTGTACTTACATTTGTGGAGTCTGTGAGCAATATGATAAATAGAATTGCTTTCATTTCCACTGCTACCTGTAAAAATAAATGAAGGAATTCACCATTAATACCAGTGCTGCACTGAAGGATTGTCTTTTGCTTACAGCCCCTTTTCTCTATCCCAGACATGGTTGCATGTGGCAGTACCTGCGACATCTAGGAAAAATGACACTAAAACCAACACCTTGAGGAAAAGTGCTCCTCAAAAGTCATCCATGTCTTGCTGCTTCTGCTCTGAAGACCTTTGCATCTTCAGACATCTGCCTGAACCCACCAGTACACAGAGAAAAGAAAGAGCCTGCTTCACTTTGGTCAGTGGAGAAGAGCTTTAGCTTATTACTTAAGCTCTTCATAAGAGTAGACCCCTGGCTCTACAGTAGTCCTAGGTGCTGATGTTCCACCTGTGGCTATGACTGGCTAAGGAACAGACCTCAACAAGTGGTGACCTAGGGGACAGGTCCAGATGTGATTCCTCCAGAGTAGTGGAGGAGTAAAACTCCACTGATAGAAAGGTGTTACTTGCAGACATGCAGCCTCCATCAGAACTTATAGATGAGGGAAAGAGTTTTACTACTTACACGCAAAGATGTTTTTAGATCATGGGCTTTCAGCTCCTACATGGCTCATTCCCTGCAGCTACTTTCACAAGCCACTCTTGGGGTCAAGGAAATTGGGGAAAGAAAGGCACATTCAAGATCTTCCCAAGAATGACCCAAGATCATCTGCCTCAAAACAAACATTAGACAGAACAGCCTGCAGTGACTTGCCCTGCCGTTCCTTGGTTCTTCTCAAGGGCAAAAGCACAGGTTACTGCCTGTGATACTCTAAAATACCGCTTGAGGTACCATTATTAGCTTTTGCCTTGCACTTCTATGCTAGACATGAAAAAATACAGTTGCACATTCTCACATGTAGTGCAAACTCTGTGCTTCCTCAAAAGAGATGCAATGTCATCTAGTGTAGCTTTCTCTAAAACCAATCATCCCCTATTTGTTTTATACTTCGCTGCCTGTACTGATACGGAAAGTCCTACACAGTTTTGGAGAACATTCCAATAAGCACAAGGGTACATTATCTGAACAGATCACATTTAGCATCTCTAGGTCAAGAGTGACTCAGTAGAGATAAACCCGTTTGGGGTCTGTTGTTCTATTACAGTGCCAGACACAGCTGGCTTACTTTGCTGAGTGACTTAGCCAGGGTGTTTCAGATGGGTCTTGACATCCTGATACTCAAAATGCTCTGAGCAACCACCACCTTCAAAAGAGGCCTTGATAGGATGTCTCTATGTAAGCACTGAAACAAGGAAGCTGGCACAATTAACCACTCCAGAGACCCAAGACCATTGTGCTTCTGCTTTGCACATCCGAGACAGGAACAAACTCACAGCAAAGGTAGCGTAGTGCTCAACAACATATCCCATTTCCGCACTTCCTGCTTTCTCTACTCAGATGTTACCTCTGCCTAGTGATTATCACTGGTTTCAGAAGATATGCTTCCATTTCAGAGAGCAAGATCACACATGGAACTCAGGGGAGATGCACTGTAAGTTTTTCTCCATTTAAGCTGTTCAAGAAGCCAGGATTCAACACACAAATGAAAGACAAAACCATGCTACACACATTTGCAGCAGCTTGCTCCAGTCTGGAGGTAGATGAAAGCTTAGATAGACCCAGATATTTCCAGGAACTATGGAATTCCCCTCCTTTGTTTTAAAAATAAAGAAGGCTGTAAATGAAACAAATGAACAGTATTGGGCTTGCCTTGGAATACCTGGGAAGGTGAAAGATGAAAGCAAAGACAGGGAGACACTAAATAGCTTAGTGGCCAAAATCTAGCCAGTACTCATTTAATGGACCATTTTATACATCACAGGTAGGGTTCTTAAGATCTGGGCTCCATGGCCTAAGAGTTGTTTTCCACTTCTAACTTCTGCAAGCGTAGAAACTGCAAAATCTCAACCTTAGGAAGGGAAATGAAATAATCCAAAAACATTTCCTGTCCCTAATTATATTTTGCACGCGAAGTGGATTCATGCAAAGCTGCTGGATTTGAATACCTGAAAATGAACAATAGCGTGGGGAATGCCATGTTGTTCTCCTCTGGATAAGGACAATATTTTGCTTTGCTACGGTCACGAAAAGGATCTCAGCTGAATTTGCGGGCCTAAAATTTAGCATTCAAAACTCAAATCAGGATGTGCAGTGTTGCAGCCCGGGCTTCTTCTGGAAGTACAAGGCATTTTCCGTCCATAAATACACAAAGTACCTTAAAGAAAGACCCTCCCAGTCACCCTCCCCATTTCACAGCTAAGGAAATGGAGGTGCTGCATGCAAAGAGGGGAGAGACTCTGTCCATCTGCAGCACAACCCTGACTGCCTCCATAATCCCCTGCAGGTTGCTAAATCAAAGAGGAAAAATGCAAAGACATTTTCCCAGCCTCCTCTCACCCAAAACTTCCTTGGATCTCAGGGGATAAACATAAGGAAAGATCAGAAAGCTTCAGCTTTGGTCATTTGCAGATTCCTTCTGCTTGGCCTAGCTGTTCCCTGTCCCTCCACGTACAGGCTGCAGGTAATCCCAGGGGAAATCAGACAAGAGACCCAGTGTAACCCAGTCACTTTTACTTTTGCTCTATTCTCACCATTTGCAAAGAGATGCTGAGCTTTCTTTGCAGAACGGTGAGCAGCAGCAGCAGAATCTGTTGTAGTTTGAGAAGATATTACTTCTAATCCTGAAACTAGCAGTATGCATCACAACTAACCTGATGCCCTTTATTCTTTGCATGGGAAATCAACTTCCAGCTTAGAATAACCAAGTAAGAAACATAGAGCTTTTCAACACATGAAATTTATACATTTGCATGTTTAGTTTTATCTTCAAGTTATCTCAAGTTTATAGCACACATATAATTCAAATACTGAAAGCTGCATACAGTCGTCACACAGAATTAAATGCTAACTTTTGATAAGCAATAGAACCATTCTGAAGAGCACAGGAGGGCAAAATTTAACACCAGAAACTGCCAAATGTTGCTGACCTACTTCAAACAATCATTAACTACAGACAGTTTCTCATGATTTGAGTCCATTTCACTTCTTATTCAGTGGTCACTTTGTTTCTTGACCATTTGGCCTATGTTCAGAGAAATCTTCTTTCGGCAGCACTAAGTCCCAATGAAAAGTTATTCTCCTCCCCCCTTTCTGAGGTTGGGAATATTTCAAAGCCTCAAGAGACAGGAGTTCAAAATATGCCTTTAAAACCCCAAAAGTAGAGAGCGCTTGCAAGTTAAAAGCGCAGTAGTCTGCTACATTAAACCATGTTGTTATCAAGTAAAAATTGCTTTCTCTCACCCCACTAACAGTTTTGCAATTCATTTTCCAGAAAGAACTGCAAATGTATTAAAAGGCAAAACATCTCTGCTGAGGCTGGAAAAGATCACATGAACAAGCCACAAGATTCGCTTGATAACATACAGAGTTTATTATTCAAGAACGAGTCTCTTTTTCAGCTCTAAGGGAGAGGGCGGGGAGAGAAGCGGGAACAGTCTTTTAAAGCACACACACGCACGCTGGAAGCAAAGGATTGCATTTATCGGAACCACTGAAAAAGAAGAAAGAGAAGGAAAAGGAAAGAAAACAAACCCCTCTGCTAAGCAGCAACTCGGGTTTTCACAGACTAAGCTCAGCTCCCCACACATCCCATCATGTTTTCACTTCAACCAAGTTTACCTTTATCATGAACAACCAGAAAGCTGCTAAACTTCTGGCAAAGTTCAGTGCTGCTGAAGATGGGAAGGGGATGCAGGAGAGCAGAAAACAGAAGTGTTAGTTCAATGTCAAAAGCTGCTAGAAAAGTTAGTTTCTCTGCACCCATTTACTGACCTAAGAAGTCTTCATTTCACAGGTAGCAAAGTTTGTCTTCTTTTTAAGACTCACACTTGCATGCAGGCACATTGCATTACTGAGAGTGCTCATCAAAAGAATAGTGTTTCCAATCTGCCGGTGACTAAGGAGGGAAAGAAAAATGCAGTCCAGCCAGGTACTGTTTCTTCGTGAAAAGTAAATCCAGCATTCTGGAATGAGTTCAAACACAGGGCTTGACAGGCAAAGGAGAAAAGCTTTTGCACTGAGCATGCTTAGTCCTGCACTGCCTGCACACTTAATGAACATTACTTCCTTCCCAGTGGTTACTCCTAGCAGAAATCCACACCCCCTACTCTTCAGAAGTCAGGAATGCGGCTGTAACCAAAGTCCAGAAAACATGCCCGACACCCAGACAAGGCCCCACAGATCAATAAACTCAGGTTGTGACCTGCAGGTCAGTTTGTCAAACAGGACATCAGGGTGAGTTTTTTCTACACTTGATATAGTTTGCTTTATGCTTCAGCTAATGCTACTCACTCCCCAGAGAAAATAAAACTGCACTGGCTTTTAAAGAATGATTAAATGCTTCAATAACAGATAGGAATTCTCTCTCAAATCTTGTCTTTCCAAACCTGCTTTAAAGTGAGGAGAGAACTCTGCATGAAGAAGTTTTTCAGATAAAATTAGGTCATTAGATTCCTGAACAAAAGTTATTGGAATTTGTCATAGGTAAGGAGTATCTGGTGACAGAAAAAAAAGTGCCTTTTATTTACTTAGGACCTAATCCTGTTCCGTTTGCAATCACAGAGAGTTTTGTCATTACCTTCAATGGGAATAGTGCTGGGGTTTTAGATTACAAATGCTTTCAGCCAGGAGCTGCATCTACTTCAGTGACCTGTACAGGACTGACTGCTGTGTCTGAGTGTTCCAACCCTGCGCAGCAGAAACCCCCCTCCTCGCAGAATTCACAGGAGATGCTGAAGAAAAGCAATTCTACAAAATTGCATGTGTTATTTTTAAAGCTTTCCATTATATTTCAAGCTTTTCAGTTGCTTTCCAATTTTTCCTTGAGGTTACACTTAGCTCTCACATCTCAATTCTCCTCCACAATAGGACTTAGAAATTTAGCCTTTTTGTAATGAAGCCTATGCTGGCCCCGGCTGCAGTGTCACTGCCTTCATAAAAACACCAAGTGTTGCAAGAATTACAATGAAATAACAAAAGCCATAACGTTGTCAGAGTAAGGAGCACTAATCAGAATTACAACTGAATGGACCATTATCACTCTAAGATAATGAGTATTGCTCTGCATTGTAAAATAGGTTACAACTTGATCCTGACCTCTGTGTCTGAGGAACTCCAGACTTCACAAGGCTGTGAGTCCTGATCTGAACAGGGCAGACCATGACAAAGATTAAATCTCTGGATTCCAAATGACCCAGACCTTTAGAATATATACCCAGTTTAGACTGCAAATGTTAATAGTGCACATTGGGACTGTATTCATATGGATATGTGTCAGAAGCACTGCAAGTCCTTTGCTCCTGAGTGCAACCAAGTGGTTTTGGGTTTTTGTTGTGGTTTTGGTTTGGGGTTTTTTCCAATAGTTTATTGCCCACACATCCCTGCTCTTCCTGGTTTCATTCAAGTTCATAAAAGGAAAAGCCTCAAAAGTGCATGATAAAATCAAGCCATGCTGTTATTTCCAGCATCCCGAACTTGAAGAGATGTTGGAAATCCCCAGAGAAAGTTCCTTGCCGTTTGGAGAAGCAGCCATGTTAGGCTAATTAAACCCAAATGCACTAACCAAAAGACTTTGGTACATTTCCACTTCATATCCCAAAGCCTTCCTTTAGTCAGAAAAGCTTCTAAGAGGCAGATAAACTGGAATTTTATCTCTGGGCCATCTCTGCACCATCTTTCAGACACTTGTTGGCTGTGCCAAGAGCTAAACCTATTAGGTGTTCATTGAGCCTGAGACATTGAAAGCAAGTGGGTAGTACATCTTATTCATGACTAAAAGGAATTACCCTAAAACTCTGAACTGATGAAGCCAAGTCTTAAACCCACGTTCCTTTAGCGAACAGTTGTGGTGATTTTAGACACTCGTATCTCCCTCAGTTGTTCATTTCTGCAGCACAGCTGGATGAACAGGGGATGTGCATCCTTTGATGTGGCATCCAGAAGCTTGAACTGCCACCAGAAGCACGAGCCAAACCAAAGGACACAGCACTGAGGCACCTCAGGAGCATGTGTGTGTGTGTCATCATCTTGGCATGGCGCTGGGATGGTAACTTGCTAGAGAAACAGTAAGACATGAACACCACAGCTGCCCTCAAAGCGAACAAGTGTTTCAGCCTCCCTAGCACTTACAAGAAAGCTGCTGTATGGACAGATGTTGAAGCTGTAACCCCACACTGTCATCATACATCTCCTCTCCATACTCCTAGTGATAGAGCTACTGAGTACCTCAAGGCTGCTGTAAGCTCAGGATCCATTTTCCTTGTGGGTACCACAGCGCTGAAGCCCTGGAAGCTAAAGGCACATTGCGAATATGCCGTCTGTGAGTCACACCGGAGGGAGCAGACTGCTGATTCCCTTCATGCCTAATTACCCATATGCGGTTGGCGCGATGATTTATTTAGCACAGCGCTGGCCTAGCTTTCAGACGAGTCCTGTGTCCAAATGGAAAACACTACTTCCAGTTTTCTTCTGGAAAGAAAAACCATGCAGGGCATTCAAGTCCACAAAATTATTCCCTCCTGGGAGGGAAAACTGTATGGACCAATGTATGCCAAAGCTGCAATGCCTGTTCCTCCACTGTTCCTCCAGACAAGCTCAGCTCAGATATATATATATATGTATATCTGCTGTCCTGACACAGGGTTACTGGTTTCTTTGAGGGAAACTGGGATCAGTCCTACCTGTAACTTCAGCTGCAGGATGACATACAAGGTAACAGTTCAAATCGAATTTAAGTGGGAATAAGGCACTTAAACACCCTTTAGGTTCTGCAAGTAGGGGCTTGAAAGGACAAGGAGTTCGGCAGGATTACAAAGGAGCAGAAAAGATGTCCTATGCCTAGAAGCTATTAGGTGACTCCCAGATGGGCCATCAGGAACAGGGAGAGGAGAACACAGTCCATGAGTCAGGACGAGGACTGGGGGAAGCCTGAATAAGTGAAAAGCCTATATAGGGAACGGTACAAGCTTTGGACAGAGGAACTACTTGAGGTTTGGGATGCTGCCCGCGTATTCTGTTTAACCAGTAAGCTGTGCCCTAAGACGCAGACCTGAAACAGACTTTGGCGTGGCATCAGTCCTTCCCAGGGTGAAGGACAGAGCCCACCAGTGCACGTTCACCAAGATCCAAGAGGGAACTATTGTACTTCAGATGTTGCCACTTTTAATGAGAGCCAAATGGCTGCCCCTCCCAGAGCTAACAACTCCAGCTGGGACAGCTTTGCTTCTCTTATCCCCCTAGGATGCATAAAATGCGTTTTTGCTCTCCTTCCTGACACCAGAAAAGGCTGGATTGCTTCCCACTGTGCTGTGAGAGCTTGAAACTTGGCCATGCTATTTACAGCATCTTCTTTGCCCGTAGGAACTGGAGACGCATCATGATTTTTCCACCATATGCAAGCAGCAGGCACTACTGCATGTGCCAGCACTTCTATATGGCAAATTCTGCCCTACCTGTCGATGCTTCCTTGTGGCCACTTGAAGCACTACAGTGAGAAAGAAGAGGATTTCCCAAGGGATGGTGTCTGCTGGCTCTGATCTTCATTGTTCTTGGTGTTCAGATGCATCCATTCTTCAATTCTTAATGGGGAAGGGCAAATTAAAGAAAGACTGCAAAGGGAGGGGCTCTATTTCTGGTCCTCTTAAACTGTAACATTAGCTTTTGGCTATAAAGAAGCTTTTCAAAAGGATTTAAGTGACTCAAAGGCCTCAAATCAATTGGGTTTCAGTGGGAGTTGTGCTCCCAGGTTCTGCTGGAACTGCAGAAAAGCATATTCTGCCTGTGAGTGTCTGTAAAAACACCCAGACACTCCCCATTTAACAGCCCCAAGAGATGCTATGGGCATCCAGGGGATGTCTGGCAGATGGGGAATAACTCAGGGGTGACTTTTAGAGCCTGTCATAGAGGGTGGGCCTTGGCCAACTTCCAGACACCCACTCAGCTGCTCGTCTCACTCCTTCTTAGAGGGACAAAGGGAGAGAACTCAGATGAAAAAGCTCATGGGTTGACTCCCAGAGCCTGCAGTCCTTCAGGAAAAACCTGCTCCAGTATGTGCTTCCTATCAAGAGACTGGACTCAGAGGGATGAAACTGAGTGAAACTGTATGATTGTGTACAAAGATTGACCAAACTGTGTAAATGCCCTGTCCAACTTCAGAATGTACTAAAAGAAAGGAGTTATCGCATTTGTTTTTTGATGAAACTAATCCGAGTTGCGTGCTCTCATACCGCTCAGCCTTTGCTTCCGAAGCTCCAGATGAACTGGCTGCAGGCTTTTTTTGCTGCATAAGCATTCTCAAGCAAGTGATTCAAGCTAAGGGCAAGGGAAATAACCACCTCAGTGAATTGTCTTCCAACAGAGCAGGAGACTACCTGCCAGAAATGACCCCATCACACACATGGCTCAGCCTGCTACAAGGGGGTGTAGATCCGCAAGGGTCAAAGCGAGTGGCTGTAGCTGCACAAGCTGAGGCAGCCTCGGTCAGCAGTCCATCATTCATACTTCAGAGCAATCAGAAGCTGCGGTTCACGTTCCCTTCCTGACTTTTCCTTTGCATTTCCCAAAAATCCAGGCTGATTGTGTCCTCCTGACCTATAATACTTTGCAGTTCCATGAATTAGATTAACGATGTCTTAGTTCAGAGTCTTATTGTAGGATTAAAAAAATGACAGCAAGCAATTCCTATGACAACCTATGGTTTTATATTGCAGGCAAAATAAAGTTGATTGAGGGAGGAGAAAAGACAGACTGCACCAGCAACAGCATTGAGCTCAGGGAATGTAATGTTTCCCCTTTCACAGGAGAGAGCTGTCTCAAGGCTAAATGTTTTGTGTGCGTCGGTACATATGATAAATACTTGTAGAGAGATGTTGAAGTGCAATTCCTCTGAAGGAGTTGAGCTACATCATTTGTGCTACGTCTCTAACCTCAAACCAGCTAAACTTCAATAAGACATTATGCTTAAAAAGAAAGGAAAAAAGGAAAAAATAAAGATTTGCTAGCGGTTTCTGATATAAAGCATAAAAGCCATTACATCTTACTGAATAGGTTGGATGTGTTCTTGCCAGCAGAAAAAGACTCACCATGTATCAATCCCTACAGGATTAATGAGTTTGCTGGTACCTAATCCCAGCAAAGTCATCGGTCTGGTAAAGATGCTTCACTTGAGAAGAACATAGTGCAGTGCATATCAGCTTCTGAGTATAAGAAAGTTAAGATAACCACCACAAGGAGCATTACAAGGAACAGGACTTTTCAGCCATAGGAATGAGGCTGGATGCTAAATCTGACTGTAGCTCCTACAAATCCTAGACAAGGACAGGTGTTTGTTTTTCTGGTCTCCTTGCTCAAACAACCTTAGCAAAGATGGAAGATTTCTTTGAAAGCAATTGCCCCACTCCTCCGATGGGCTCTTCCAACGTAAATTAAACACGTGTGGTTAGCCAGAATTAGAACGTCAGTCTACCAGTTCCCACATGCAAACCTCCAGATTTAGCACTTCCCAGGCACTTTCCAGGAGCTAGCAGTAAAAGCAAGTCCGTAAACATCTCAGATTAAAATGACAACTGTCTATACGCACAACAGAGCCAAGACGTTAAAAACCAAGGCAATAATATCCATCTCCTTAATCATCTCCCTCAGCTAAAAGCCTGTACAGTCTGCCTTAAATTTCAGCTCCAAGTACTTTTCACAGGATACACATCATCCCCATGAATCAAATGGATCCATTTCATTTTTTCCACTTCAAAGTCGCTGGTGAGTTCAACTTTGGCACTGCAACAGAAGAAGTCTTCTTTGCCAGCATGCACAGTGCTCTGGAATCAGAGCGGGGCAAGAGGAGTGGAAAGTCATTTAGAAAGCACATCTTGCAGCACCTAGAGAATTGCTAAGCTTTACTTCTGGATTTTATATTGCATTTCTTGATGTAATATTGTGTTTGACTCAGAACAGTCTGTGGCAGAGAGGGGGGAAAAGGTGACAGTTTCATTTTCTCACTTCATTTTTGAGATTCACAATAACAAACCCATATCAATGTTTGATTGTTTTTAATGAGATTTTGCTGCAGTTTTCCACATATCTAGGATTGTAACAGCTTGCCTCTGGGGATGTCAGTGCTTTGCTAAGGGTTCCCCAAGCACTTTGCAAAAGAATGGAACAATGTGAAAGGCATCAGACTCCTCCAAGAAGTGATTTAGGGGGTTCCCTAAGTCTTGTAAGCTCTACAGTAGCTATGAAAGAGCTCATGGAAAACATCACTAAAACTAACTTCAATTTTGGATATATTGGCGCTTTACTGTCCAGATTTCTTTATCCAGAAATTCCCAAACAGCTTTAGCTTGCACCAATTGGTTTTTATTTTTCACCTGAAGGCATCTGCTGTTTTGTTGGGTTCTTTTGCCATCAAATGCATATTCTCTCCCTTTTCAGGCCACTGCTTGAGAGCTGATTTATTCCAAGAACTCTCCTTTCTTCTTAATATCTCCCTTAGCCTTTCTTTGGCTGTCGGTAACTTGTCTTAGCTTATCCTGCTTAAGTAGTTTGCAGGGTCAAAGTGAGTGTCATGGTATGTTTGTCTTATGTCCCATGAATTTCAGAGTACTCTGCCCTGCGAATGCTGTTGTCTATTTATGTGGCTATCATCACTGCTTTAACCATGCACTATGCCACTGCACATAATACTTTTTCTTCTGATCAGCCCCCTTAGTGATTTAGTAGTTTTTAACGTGTCTGGATGAATTCACATATCTCCACATCACTACAGACCTTGAAATAGCTACCTCAGTACCTGCTAGGGCAGTGAAAGCCTTTCATTTGTTACCCAGGTAAATGCAATAAATACACAGACGTCTGCAAAGCTTTCATGCAAGCAGAATTTTGCCTTGTGTTTACTTGGAAACCACTTTGAAATGTACTTCTGCTGTAAATATATGATTGTAAAAGAGTCAGCAGGGCTAAAAGTGCTGGTATTGAGTGCTACACCTAGTGGTAAATGCTTGCAGGATTTGTAGCTTTTTGACATTTAAACAATAATATAAAAACCTCGTTTGGAGAAACAAGTCATAATATTCAGGGCAGGAGAGGAAAAAACATTCCAAAATGCTTTCGATACTTACACAGGGGGCTTATTCTTCTATCAGCATGCAAGAGATTTATGCAATTAAATTATAATCATTATGAAACTCGCCTGCGATTGTAAGCTATACATCAGAAGAAAAAGCCCAGCTTCTCAAGATGCAATTTTATTATAACAAAGCAAGAGCAATAGATGGTGCTCTGCTATTCAAATTCCATGGTACAAGGAGCTGCTATAGTATACTTTCTTATTTACCTGTCTGGTACCTCAAATATAATAACCATGTGCAACCAAGAGCAACTTACAAAGTACACAGTATTACACACCGGTGTGGTTTAAAACAGATTTCTATTATGGACTTGAGCAGACGTCCGCAATTGTCAATAAAGAGTGAATGCACATTCAAAATGCAGGTATTTATCATCTATATGCATTTGAAAATGCAATAGTCTTAATTCAACCATACTTCTTTTTACTTTGCGTTAAGCAGCCATGGCTCAACACCAAGAAAAGTGCTTGGAACAAGGACTGGCACCAGCATTCCCCCTCATCAGGGGGGTGTCACTGCACTTGGCTCAAGAGTCACATTTCCTCTTGCTGGATTAGTGACCTTTAAAATCTCTTCTGTAGAGTACACCACCTTCCGCAGGCAGGCAGAGCACGGAGTCAGCTTAAACCCAAAGTTCTCATTGAAAATAGCTTCTTAAAGAAGAAAATTAATTTAAGGGAGGGGAAAAAAATCTCTGTCTTCCTTCCTTATAAGCAGCTTACCTTCCTTCTGTTTGAAGCTTCCAGGGGAAAACAACTGTCTTCTGTTAGGGGACCTCCTTCAACCTGAATCTGTTTCACAAGATCAGTACCCACATAATTAAAACAGCACGGCGATGCAGACCTCTCAGGTACTATAGGAGTTGTACCTGCAATTTGCACATCTCAGCCTGCTCCATAAGCCTCAGTTAAGAAAGTGTTCCCTAAAGGCTTGCCATCTCCAGTTGGTTCATTAAAGCATGTGTAGACTGAATGCTCCAATTCCTGGGGATGCTCAGGCTGTCTGCCTGCCCCTCATCTGAGCTGGCAGAGCATCAGGTGTTGGAATGTCACTGCTTGCAACATGGTCTAAATCAACCACCAGCCCCTTTTGCTGTTAACCGAAGTGGTTCAGCAGGGAGCTCATGCATACCGGACAGTTGGGGCAGAGGAACACATGGACAGCTGGGAGCCTTCATTTCAAGACATCCCAAAAACTTCTGCTCCCACTCACAAATGAGTCTGCAGTTACTCACCCAAGGTTATGCATTGAAATCAATGGAAGAGATGAGACCATAAATCAGAAGTCCCAGCTTCCAACAGCAGTCAGGCCCACAGCACGCACAGTCAAGATGAGACACATGGGAAGAGAAGAGGTAGAGGGGAAAGCTTCCTTTCTCCTTTCTCTGTTGGAAGCAGAGTATTGTTAGAGAACTCAGCACAACAGACCCACGCTGTTATATGATTAGCACTGTTCACTCGCCAGTTGGAATGAGCCAGAAGTTTCAGGGGTCAAAACTCTTAAGTAACGCTCCAGTTTCCAGCTTGTGTCTCCTGAGATGTGCAAATAGCATCCAGCTCACTGTGGACATCATTTCCCTTTTATGTTTCTCTATTTTCAAATTACTAGGTAATACAAATGCTTTTAACAGCCATTTCCACGTGCTTGGTGTACTCCACAATTTCTGAAAAGATTTCCTAATAACCCAAGCTTGTCTAAATCACTTATTGGTGGTGTTAACATGCAGAAGTTAAGCAATTGATTAGAGAGGAAACAACTGTTTGGTGTCTGATATGAAACAAGCTTCCAAATCTCAAAGTATTGAGCGAGTTCCTGTCTGTATCAGAACAGAAGTGAGCAGCAGGTTTTTGTGGTCTCCACCAAGAGGCCATGGCTTGGGTAGACAGGGAGTATTGGGCTCCTGTCAGTTTGCTGGGACACTGCGCTCCTTTCCCTTCACCTTCTACAGCTAGGGAGCAGCTCCATTTATAAAGCTCCATGTATGAGCAGCTAACACTTGATTGGTACATCCTTAAACATATAAGCATTTCAATATTAAGTAGTAAAGAGTTTAGCAGGTCATTTTGTTGCTTATAACCATTTCTGACATACACTGTATGCTGTTGTTATTCCTAATGCATAGCGCCTGTTATCCTACAGTGAGAGATACTCTGCAAATACAGAATCAAAAACAGATTGGAAGTTTTTGGAGCAAAGACTACCAGTCATACTAACACGGCCTTATATCCTCTTTCTGTTTAACATTACCTCTTAGCTGGCTCCAGGTGTTCGGAGGAACCTGCGCTGACAGAAGGCACTAGCCTCAGGGCCTTTGGTGACTAGATGTGGCCTTTAGTCTAACCATACAAAGAAGAGCAGAGAAGACAAAGACGATGATGACAACATACTTAAAGTGTAGGTAGTATAGGGAGCAGTCAGTCAAATGCTGCTTCTGAGCCTAGACCATATCTTTGTAGTGGGCAGCAGGGAAACAGGCTCTGACCTTTCCAGTGCAGGGCCATTGCCACAGACTACAAGCACAGGTGTTCATGTGTTATGGCTCCTTCTTGCACCATTAAAAGCCCTTTAACCTGAAACACTCAGCAGAGGCCACTGCCACTCGAGTTACAGGCATAACTCCATTGGCTCCTAACACATAATATGCCATTATTCCTTAACCTGAGCAGCCATCAAAAGCAAATACACTTCACATTTTCACTGCATTGTTTTTTCCTTATTGATAAAGAGATCGCAAATTTAACCCAACTTTTTCTCTTACTCTCACACTCACATGTATTTTGAGAATTACAGGAAGGTTTAGTGCCAACATTATCCTGACAGATCTCAGCCGAAATTCCAGCACCCTATATATGAAAGAAATCACCACTGTAGACATTTAGACAGCTGACACTTTAACATCTTTAGGCATATACAATCATCATCACTTCAGGCAGTCATGCTTTTCAGGCAATAAACCATGATTTGCCTTGTCCTTCATCTGCAGCAGTAATTTAATCCACTTAGTGTGGATCCTGTACAAAGAAGAGCTACAAACCCAGGTAATTCATTAAGAATAGAGTCTGAAATTGTACTAGAGATGGAAAGTAATCCTAACTAGCTATACAACACTATTCAAAATTTAAAGTTTCTAAACTACATGCACTATAATGGTGGGGGAAAAGCAATCTTGTTGGAAAAACATCCCAGGACAGCAAACATTGCATGCATACACAATACACATACAAATGTGTGACAAGATCATGAGATTAAGCTCTCCACAGCCAAAGACTTCAACAAAGAAATGGTTACTCCCACAATAATAATTCAGCCATATTTTTATACCTCTGATGTCTAATGTTAATATTACTGACAATTAATACACCGAGATTTGCATATCACAAGGCAGAGTGGAATGGGAAGCATTGTACAAATGACACACAGTTGATTTCAAATTGCTAAGGTAATGCTAACTTTCAGTGAAGTCCCTGACTCCCTTTTTTCCCTTGTCAAAAGGTGATACTGCTCTGAAATTTCAGGGGAACTCGAAGAGCCTTGTTTATTTGCAATGATTGAAGCGTGGAAACCACATGAATGTCAGGACAAGGTACACAATCACTCCAGATATATCGAAGAATAGGAGATATGGGCAAGTTTCACATGGATTTTTGAGGTTTGTCCAGTACCAATGGTTAACATTTGACTGCTAACTCATGCCAAGCAAAACAAGCCTTATAAGATGGAACAGCAGAGGAAGCTGCTGAGATGTCACCTTGAGCAGGTCCACCCCTGCTCCCTCATTGCAGCTGCCTACCACTCTGCCATCACCCCAAATACTGACAACCTCAGCCTGGGGCTGAAGTGGATACTTGGGAGAAAAATCTGAATTGACTGCAAATGGCTCTTTGAAAAGGAAACGCATTATCTCTCAGTTACAGTAGGTAACAAGGTGCCAGTGATTATGAGTTCTTCAATGCATATTCAAAACAGCCAGGGAAGAGAAAACAGAGTATATTAACCCAGGCAAAGTGCTGCCACTCTGCTTACTCGGTTTACAACTACAAGGACCCTTCAGTGGAAGACTACATATCATTAAATGACTCCTTATGCAACATATCTGAGAAAGGTTAATGAGAAGAGGTATGGTGATGGTAAGTTCCTCAGAGCAGCATCCATTTCTAGGTACAGCTGTACACAACAGAACAGGGGCTCTTGGAGAGAAACTCTTTCTTGGCCCAAGAACTTAATACCTGAATATTTAGGGATACATTTGCACACAGTCACTCCGAGTTTTATACAGGGTGGTCATCTGAGTGTGCCATGGAACAGAGACACCCTGAGCTGGCCCCCATTCCAGCATGGGTCTGGTGGGGTAAAGCCAAACACAGGGCTCAGCAGTAATCAGGAGCAAATAAGCCCACCTAGAACACAGGGACGGTACTGTCTTTAGTCTCTGACTGGATCTGGTCAAGGTAGTGGAAAATGTGAACTAATGAGCTCCCCTGTACCTAACTTGCTTCTGCATGCAGCCATTCATGTATTTCTGCTCTGCATCCTTTAGTAACCCTATTATCTGTGTTTTCCCATTGTCTGGAGTTTCAGTCACCCCATTATTATGGACAATGGAAACCGGCCTGCACTATGGTACCTTTTCTTGCCATTTCAACACCCACCCCTTTCCTTTTCTCTTGAAAGAAAGGGCAGAACAAAGTTCAAGAATAAAATGAAATAAAAACCATATCTTGGGTTCTGACCCTGAGCTCTGATCTGCTTGGGCAGCCCGGCAGCCCGACTAGCTAAATGACCTGCCAAAGAACTGAATACATGTATATATGCTGAGCTTTTATTTAACAGGTAATTAATTAATATTTCTATAAACACATACACCTCTCTTTGCAGAGTTCTGTAAGTCAGCACATTTTTTCCCCGCAGAATCCTGTAGCCCCTTCCTCCCCCCCCCAGCTTTATAATAAAGCCCCAAAAGTTCACATAATGTCTCGCTATTGTTTCTCTAAAAGAGGAATTCTCCTCCCCGCCTCCTTCTTTCTCTGTATCTCCGAGGCACCACATGGTACAATAACAGCTCTTTCATGTTCAAGACTCAGAGTCGTTGCTGTGGTAACTCACCCAGCCTCACGGAGGATCCAAATAAATAGTTAACATTTAAAACTCAAAGCAGAAACCCAGCGGCTCTGGCTGCAATCTTTACCGTGATGGCTTCGAGGGACACTGAGAAGCAGAATAATAACCTCCTGCCCAGATCAGTCACCTAAAAGTGTGGATTATTGAAGACAGAAGGACATTTGTGCTGTTCCAACAAGTCTTTGCCTGAGACGGGAGCACAAAGAGAAGACGCAATGCAGAGCACTAGTAGCCAGTGGCATTAAAATTACGGTGTGGAGTTTTTAACCACTTGCAGACAGATTTCCCTTCCTCTCCCTCCCTCCTATAACAGCTCTGCGATAGACTCTAGAAGGAGAGCTTGTCGAAAGCACACAGTGTCATTAATTGCTACCTTGCAGGAAACGCTGCTACAAAGAGAAACCCGTGCTTTCCGTATGGAGGGGAAAAGAAAAAGGGGGATTTTTTTCCCCCCTCCCTCTTCGTGCTGAGACAAGCCACCGCTTGAGGCCCCCAAGTATCTGCTATTATCAGTTAAGTCACGTCTAGTGCCAGGCAAAAGGTCATTTCAGGTCATTCTGGAGATGAAAGGAAGGGGTAATGTATGTGAGAATGCCTGAACTGGCAAGCAAAGAGAAAAAAGGGCCAGGGGGTGAGAGAGAAAAAAGGGAGGAAGGAAAAAGGATGCGAGGAAAGGAAGAGAAGGACAGAAAGAGGGAGGGAGAAGATGAGAGGATGATATCAGCCTAAGAAAGGAATGTTCTTATTGCCAGGAAACAAATAAAAGACCAAACTGCAGCACCTCTGCTGACACGCTGTGAACTTGATTCCTCATCAAATAAAAAGGCTGCCACGTTTTCCGGGGTCATCTTTTTAATTCATTCTTTCAATTAGGTTTGCATGGATCTTTTTTTTTCTTTTCCCTTCTTTTAACCTTAACTGCTGAGAAAGGCAAATGCTTAAGGGAGAAAGGGCTCTCCATTGTCTGGGGTGTCTGCTTCAGCTTCCTTTGTCTGGGAATTATAAGATTGGTATATGGCTCTTTTTATTTTTTTCTCTCTCTCTTTTTATGCATCCAAAAAAGACAATTTTGCATTTTGCAGTGAAAAAATAAAACCTCACGATGCTACAGCAGACATTCTCCATTCGCCTTTTCTCACTTCTCCCCCTTCCACTTCTCAGCCCCCCTCCTCCATAAGGTAGTAGTGGGATAAAAAATCCACTCAAGCCCATCAGTCATTCCTGAATCCATTCCAAGGTTCCCCCTCCACCCTGACTCCTTCCACCTCCCCCTGCTCTCAGCTCTGGCTATACTTGTCTAACAAATCATTTTTGTAGGACAAGCGACTGGCTCATGCGGAGATTGCACACACATAACCCAGGCACTGCCGACAAACTGTCAGGGGAGGAACCGCCTTAGTGGAATGTGTTTAGATCCTTTATTTGTAAAAGCATTCCTGTTCTGAGCTGCTGCCCTCCTCCTCCTCTGCGCTCTCCCCCAGCCACTCCAGTCTCAGGCTGACCACACTGATGTTGCCTGAAGCTTCAGCGGGTTGCAGACCACTTTGGGAATTGCATCACTTAAAATGAGCCTTTTATCAGTGTGTGGCGGCGTGGTGGGATCCCTTCAGTGAGCAGCAGCCTCACCCAGCCTCATAAAAACATCTTTTTTTGTGCTTTATGCCTGAGAATGGGGGTTTCTGGGCGCACATGCAAAAGGTGCTGCTGTTCTCCCACTCCCCATCCTGCCATACCCGCTCAGATTTAGTGCTTCCTAAGGCTGGGGAGAAGCGAAAAGTACCTGGGGAATGACTTCAGTTTTCTTTGTTAGCAGCAGGACGCTCTGTTTATTGCCCTGGGGAGGGGAGGACGGTTGTTAAACTACCTGCAGGTTTGGGGGAGGCTGGAGGGGAGGGAGCTGCTGGCAGCCTGGGTGGAACGCAGCCAAATCCACGGGTGACACAAAGCTCTACCCAGCCTGGAGAAGGCTGTTGCCACCCCGCTGGCCATCTCCTCTGTTATGAGTGCCAATGAGAGCCCTGTGGCAAAGGCTCGCTGTCTGCAGCAGCGGGGATGCCAGGCTATGCAGACTCACCGCCCACAAGGGCAAGCATGGCTCTTTTCAACCAACTTAAAACTCCAGTGCTAAAATAGCTCTGGCCATGCAGAAAAAAGCCCGGGTGAAGCCTCTGTAAACTGCTGATAATGGTGATGTCCCCACACGAGGTACATTCAGAGGGTTCTTACCGTAATTGTTCTGGCAGACATTTGAACCAATCAATTAAAACTCATCTGAAGAGTTTCGTAGGCAGACCTCAAAGTCCTCTGAGATAGCAAGTGACTCTGTGGCTAGAGCTGTGGAAGACCAAGGTTTAAGTCCCTTACCTAATTAATTGGGATGAATTAGGTTCACTCTCTCCTGCTGATGGTTCTTCATTGACAATAAATTACCCTGTGCATTTCTTTCATTCAGTCATGCTAAGTTTCTAGCAGACGCACTATTCTTCCCCATTTGTCACTTTTATTATAGCACTATCTTAGACGCATAGTTGTAGACACTTAATCAATCCTGCTGAGCTGTTATGTCTCTTTGCAACTTGCTGCAACTCTGAAGAAGATTCCTACATAATGCAGAATCTTCACTAGAGAACCTTGTTTTTTAATGCCGAGAGTTAACGCTTCCTAGTGCTATTTGCCCCCTAAGAAGAGCTCAGTGATAAACAATAATCACTCTCTACTTTTGCTTAGTTGTCAGCTCCTGAAGAGCAGGGATAAAACAAATCCAAACGTCCCTTGTTCACACACAAGTCACTCCAAATCTAGGGATCTGTTTCTCACATATTGACATTTCTCCAGCTGTGGCCCTCCGAAGGGTTAAAGCAGTGGCACATTTGTAGATGAAGAGGATGCTGCAGGTGTGAGTGCACTAATTGGATAGCTGAACAATAATGAAAGCAAGAACAGGGGCTGGTGGAAGGGGGGATATGGGGGGTGTGTGCAGGAGACTGAACAATCACAAGTGCAAGTTTCTGTGAATGAAGATAAAACCACAATAAATTTTAGGGGCTCAACACTGCCCCACCCCAAAGGCAACAATTCCCACTGAGCTCAAGGAGAGTTACCGCACCAGCACAGCCAGTTCCATACATCCCTCATTTGTTTGCCACATCTCTAGGAGTACACAGATAGCAAATCTCCAGATCTGTATCAGGTTCTGCTGACCAACATTACTCCGGGCTGTGAGCCCAACCCAGGCTCCAGCTGAGAAGGGACCTGAATATTTGGGCTGTGATGGAACAGCACATCTTAAGGTTTAAGCCAAAGCCCTTAGGGGGGAAATGGTTGTAGTTTGGCTCCCACTTCAGTGCTGAGGGAACCAAGATAAATATTATCAATTATTACAAACAGGTAGGTAGAAATACCAGCAGTGGAAGATAAAAATAACATCCCCAACTATGGTTCAGTCCAAGTTTCTTCCCTAAAGCCTGGCTCTGTTCATGCAAGAACCACAACAACTAGGAACAGCAAAGCCCTTCCAGTGAAATTAAACATGCAAATGTATTTTTGATATCAGTTTCAGATTCCTTCCCCCCACCCCACTTCCTGAACATTAGCGTATAAGCCTCTGCCACCAGATTTCCAAGATAGCTTCCTGTAATAGGACGGGAGGCATATGCCATCAGCACCTGAATATTACTTTGTTGTTAGGGACCAGCCATATGTTTCCTATTTAAAAAAATTACTTTATATCACAGGAAGTCACTTTTTCTAGCAACAATAGCAAAGGTTCTTGTAACCGTTTCACCCATAGAGGGGAAAAATAATGACTAACCACCAACTACAGCAGCTTTATCAGAGTCACGAGTGTACACTGGTTTTTCAGTCTTCATATTCAACAAATCTTATGTTCTAATTAATTTATTCAGTGAAATGGTGCTATTCCAACAGCAGCCAGGGGAAATTAAAAGACTTCAGGATATGAACAACATGTTGGAATACTGTCAGCTTCCTCAGTCACTGAGCCTCCTGCCTGAAACAGAACCTCGGCTCTAGAGAGGGGCAGAAAACTTTAAACCTGATGGAACGTTCGGCTCTTTGGCAAGGGGACACCTCTCCATCATGAAAACTGAGACCCGTTCACTTGACATTGGATTTCCAAAATCATATTAAAGGTGGTTTCTGATACTCCACGCAGCTGGAAGGCAGGGTATCTGGAATGAAAGGCAGATGGGAGTTTGCCAAAATTATATTACCTTTTTCATTTGAAAAGGAAACTTTCTTTCAAACAACATTTGCAATGACAGTGATTTCCCTCCTGAAAAACATCCTGAGTACATTTCAATTTGATAGACCACTGCATCACTCCACGCCTGAGACGGGAGGCTGGGGAGCATCGTGGGAAAGGGACCAAAGCATCTCCTATAGAAAGAGGGACCAAGAAGCATTGTAAAGAGAGTTCATAAGACACCATGATGTCTTATTTCTGGAACCTAAATCATTTGGGTTTTCAGCTACAATATTTAGTGTTTGATTTGTAGCAGGAACAAAAAAGATTTCTTCCTCGGCAGCTCTTCTGGAAAAGCTCCACATCCCAATTCCTCCTTGCCAGCTGGCCAAGCATCCAGAAACATGGCATTAGGCAGCAGTTGCTTGTGGGTATTTATTTCCCTTAGATATTGAGGTAGACATTTGATGCGTCTCTTGACAGACACTAAAAGTGTAAAAAGTTTTCAGGAATAGTGACAACGATGAGGAAAACTTTCCAAGGATGCAGGGTTCAACACGGCTGTGTTTTCAAGGTGTTTTGATGGCAGCAGGTACATCTTCCTCCTACTGTATGAGAAGAAAGGTATACGAGTCTTAGACTGTGCTTTGCAAGCAACAACTTTATTTCACTCCTCGCTCAATTACAGCTGGGATTCTTCAATTGCCAGTGTCAGAAGATTCCCAGTCAGATGCAGCTGAGTGCTAAAGCTGGTTCCTCATTGAGTTTAGGTTGTCACAACACGTATTTGAATGCAAGTTGAAATTCGCATGGTATTTTGGGGAAAATGAAAATAGACTACGCACTCTGCCTTGTTCTGAATGTGAGCAGTTTAGGTTTTATACCCCAATCTAAACTTCTTCCTAAGGAGTAAATTACCACTCATCATGTAAAACTCTGACATGTGCAGTCTATCCTGGTCCTGTTGCACTGTAATTCACACTGTTCCTCTGAAAGCCCCACGAATTCAGTGAGGCTCAAGATGTCCTTTCTCTCAGAGCTTTGCCTGAGCTTCTCTCAAGAGATTTTGGTGTTTCCAGTCCTACATGAAACCACACAACTCCCAAATGCCTGAAAATTGACAAATATTTAGGGTTAAAAAAATAAAAATTATTATTTTTCTGACAAATAGAAATTCTGGACAAAGATTCCAGTTGGCTGCATGTGTGTGTGAAGTGGTTCAAAGTGCCATCTGCATTAGAGATGGTAATGGGATGTGATAGGAGCGCAGACACAACACGGCGAAGGCAGCTCTCCCGTGCTCGCGCTATTGTCTTTCAGCCTCTAGGAGCTCTGCCTGCATCTGGCAGAAAAGTTGATCAACTTGGGGTAGCTAATCAGCCTGCTGCAATTTCCGGCCCTTTCTTTCCCAGATTCCTCAGATCAAAGTTCAAGTCCCAGAATTATTATTCCCCAAATGCTTAATGAGCTCCAACCGAGGGACACCAAAGGCAAAGCTAAAACATTGACCGTGCACTTCATTGAGTTTGGCCAATGTGCCTAAAAACAAGAGGGTGGGATTCATAGCATCCAAAATCACAATATACAGATTTGTATTTTAATCCAATTAAGATTCCTGTGCGCGAGCAGGGATGGCAAAGGGCTTCAGTCACTTTGGAAAGAGACGTCTGCTTTCCTCATCGCTCTCCCCATATTAAAATTGTGCAAAGGTAGAATTGGCCTTGTCGTCAATCATTTCTAAAGAACCCTCTTCTGGGAGAACAGCAGAGCCCCAGAAGCACAAAAGCTTCCTTGAAGACTAAGGTTCAGGATGTTGAAATACAAAAGTCAGATTTTGCCAGGAGGCACGATTTCTGAAGCCACATGACTCCACCTCAGATTAAGTTATTGAAGATCTTTGCATGCAGAAACATTTCTTTGTTCTGGCATACACTCCCCGAGTTTCCTATTCACAAACGTGACCCCTAGGAAAGCCAGCCAAGATTCCTTTGCGTTATCAGGTCAAAATGTTCAGGGCCCAATTATTTTAATAGTTACAAAAAAGAAACCCGACAATGGTTCAGAACGTCAGTGAGAACAGTATTCAGGGACTTAACAAGTCGCTCTAACATCTGGCATGCTCTTTCAAGAAGACTAAACACATGGAGAGTCTTGCTGTAAAAGTCAATGGAAAGGAATAATAATTGCTCATTAGAATGCCTCCTCCACAGGTTAGTTTTGACTTTCCCTGCTCTTTCTAATCATGGTGCATGCATCAGATGATACTCAAAAGGGTCAGCACATAGGTTTCACCCCTCCAAAAACACACTTATAACAAAGCCTTTTCCTGAAGCTGAAGTACACTCATGGCACCTGTTTTGGTTTTAGACTACAAGCAGGAGCCCAAACAAAATACTCCCAAAGCTCCATGTCCCCAGCCACCAATCCAGATTGCAAAGGCAAACACACTGAGTATAAAAATTGAGAGCTTTATTTTAACCTGTGATGAAGACAATTGTTTTCCCTCTCCCTCAGCTTTAAGAATGCTGTGCATGGGAAGAATGTCAATTCTAATGCCTTTTGCCCAGATGCAAAGGCATTAGAAGATGCAAGACATGGAGAACAAGGGCAGAGCCCTAATATCAGGAGTCTGGTGTCAACAGAGCAATAAAGCAGAAGCCACTAAGTGTCAAATGAAGCAAACCAGCTCTTCAGCTACTACTGAAGGAGGAAAAATTCTGGCTGAATTTCCACCGTGTTTTTCACCTTATGTTTTCATAAGGGGCGCAAGTCCTCTGCATTCTTAAAATCAGTGTTACCGGAGCATACCCGTGAGCACGCAGAGAAGAACCAGCAAACTGGTCAGGTCTGCACACTGTTCTGGCAAGGATGGACTGTATTAACCTAGCTTGGCAGGGGCACCTTTATATCCTTAGCTGTGTCTCCTCTGCCTTTCAGGCAGTGCAATGCTAAGCTATCTCAGCTCAGCCCTGCCTAAATGAGTTCAGATCTTTTTGCTGAACCCATCACCATAGCATCTGAGCCTTTGTAAGTGACACAAAACCTATTTGCATGGGTCACCCCACTTCCTCTCAACCTACTTACAGAAAACTTCTTTATTTATTTTTTTTATGGGGTTCAGCAGAGCATTAGGAAAAAGGGGAGATTCTTTGTGGTGCAACATCAAAGACTGCACACAAGGAATCTTGTTCTGAAGCCTCTCGCCAGGAAAAGCCAATCGAATTAAAAGCTCACATCAGACAGTTAGAAGACAGCAAAGGCAATGGACCTGGAGGCACAAGGAAAGCTTAAATCCAGCAGTTTACAGCCAAGACTCAGGAGGCTGTGTCCTTATTTAAGGCTTTTTAAAACAACAAAAAGCTGTTTGAAGAGGAACTGAAGGACATGCTCATAATGGGCTGTAATTTGTTTGTTTATCTGTCTGTTTCTAATGAAGGAACCACAGAGCCTACTGGAGAATATTTGAGTTTCACTTCTGTCATTGTCCCAGCCATTCTCTAAAAGCACTGCAACCACATCAAATAGTTGCCAGAGCTTCCTAGGAATGGGCCTTAGAACATGAACAAAACTGAGCCCTGGGGGGTGGCAGTGGCTGGATGCTCCTGGAATGCAGATCTTCTTTCAGCAACCATACCTGACCCTGACAGTAGCCATGCAAGCGTCCCTCTCTCCTCCTGCACCAACCTGCCCCTGGACCACCCTGGAAGGATGAATTGCAGGCTGAGGAATTGAGATCAGGCATAGAAGGCTTTTCAGCCTTGATAACTGAAGCGGAGCTGCCAACAAGGAGGCCACCTGCACTGCAGCCACATATGCACACTAGGCTGTTGGACACCTTCCACTCCAGCTGGACCGCGTCTGCCAGACCACTTCACCTCCACCAAGCAGCTGTCTGAGGCTGCAGGGCCAAAAGGCAAGGCGGTGATTTGGAGGAGTCTGCAGCTCCCAGGACCAGCTCAGAGCTGAGACATCTAGCGTCCAATCCACCCTGTGTCCGCAAAGGTGTGAAATCCAGACCATGCTCCTCCTGCAGCTCTCCTTCATTTGTGACAAATCCCTTTTCCTTCCAGGAACGCATTCCTCACTTAGCACGGGGTTTTGCTGAGCACACAAGTAAACGAGGGTGGTAAGCTACCCAAAAGTGCCCAAGATGAATTAACCTTGCCTTCTGGGTCAAGTTTTCCTCCAAGGCCATGCTGGCTTTTTGCAACCATATCCACAGTGCAACACTGACCTCCTGTGGCTGCCACGACCCAGAGCAGCAAGCGAGTTCTTTCTTCCCTTCCCCAGCAACCTGATTATTTAGACGATATGAGCAAAAGAGGTTGAAAAACACCCTCTGTGCGCATCCCTCTATTTGTGTCATCTTCCATGTGTCTACCACCACAGAGAGGATGAAGGAAAGCTTGCCTTTACTCAACTCCTGGCATCAGTTCCCAAAGAAAACCTACCTTTGGGACATAAAGCTAGAACCTGGCAGAGGGACAGAGATGTATTTCTACCAAACAAAGCCTGCACTATGCAGAGCGCTTGTGAAGTCATCTACAAACAGATGAATCTCACCCATATTTCAGTGGCAGTGTTCAAGTGATTTCTGGTTTTTCTCATGACTGCCTAAATTGAAACAGAAATGGCATCTTGCCAGTGTCAGAAGGGGGTCTCAGGGAAGCCAGGATGTACAGTCATTCCCATAGATACTGCTCTTCTAAGCAATAGAGTGGGAAGCAGCTTGTTCGGGGTTTTATGGTTGTCACAGCTACCAGGTGTTGAAACAACTTCCATAGTGTGTTTTTCCTTCCTGCAAGCTGATGCTTTTCTACCATAGGCAATATGAAAATCCCTTCTGGGATACAAATGCAGATTTCCATAAGCTTCCACTTGAGACATCACACTGACCTGCCATATACAGCTCAGAGCTCACAGAACCAAGGAATCCCACAGCAAATTCAAGTGCTTTTAAAAGGTCACCATGGCAAAGACTTCCAAAACGTATGTCTTATGTCCTACTCAAAAGATGCCTGGCTGCGGTCATGGTGCTACCTGCTTTAGTTTCAAAAGCTTCCTGAAGAGCTCTGTTTTCTGACTGGCACCACTTCAGAGCATATTAGGAGTGGGGAGAGCCTCTCAGTAGCAAGCTAATGTCCCCATGTGACAGCCCCAAGACACATGCTTCATTTCTCCAAAAGCTCAAGATGAAGAGGACTCTGGGATCACCTTGCAGGAGGAAGGTGACAGCAGATCCCATAGGGAATTTTCCATTCAGGACTGTGGTAAGCCTGCCTATACAGCTGAGTCATGCACAAGCCACACTCTCAGATACCCTCTAGGATGCTCCGTGGCACCCAGCCCTGTACTGCATGACTCCCATGCCCACAGGAGTCACACACGTTCCCAGTAGTGCCTCCAGGTATCACCAGACACCTTTTGCTATTGCTGTTCCTGCCTTGCTTCAGATACTTTAAGATCCTCTTTATAAAGAGGATCCTATTGTATCTATATATAGCCTATTAAAAGATTTCAACAAAGAACAGCAACAATGCGCCATTCAAAGGCAAACAAGCTGCCTCCTAGATGCAACCAGAAATCAGCAGGGACCACTGTGTCTTACTGTGAGAGATTATACCTGTTGGGTTGCTCTGGCTGACCCCAAAGCCTGACAGGGTCCTGTAGATATGGCTTGGGAGTTCAGTGCCATGCCAGCAGGAAGCAAAAGGGAGCCAAGAACCACTGCCCTTGCCACAGGCTGTTACTCAGTTGAGTTTTGCCCCTGTGCAGAGCAGTGGCTCCTGCTGAACTGAGAATTGTAAGCCTACATTTTCACTCCCATCTGCCCCCAGCCTGCCCCTCACTTTGAACATTGGGTTGTAAATGATGCATAACCCTTCTGGGCCTTCTGCCTGGGCACAGAAACCTTCCCATATCAGGGGAATTACAAACTAGGTTAAACATCTTTGTCACTTTAGTAAATTCCTTAAAGCAGATGCAAAAGGCGTTTTTTGGTCACTTCTCAATAGAGTTTTGTGACAAGATTCCCTGCAAAGGCTGGAGATGTTCGATCAGAGCTGAAACACAGCAGAGAAGGGCTTATGGTGGCCCATCCCTCCATGTGTTTAACAGGATTGCTCTCCAACAGCTATCAACCCTTCCAGGATTTGTCAGGGTAAAGCCATAAAAGTCACGTAAGAGATGAAACTGACAGTATACCTGAGAGCACACATTCATTACCCTGAATGCTTGATCCTTAACTGAGTATATTGTAGCTCCATCACCCATAAGAAATGCCGGATGGCAACACTGATGCTTGGATATGAAGCATCCCAAAGTACAAAAGATCAGGTTACCACATGGGACATCTTCTCTGCCAGCTCCACACGATTTCAAGAGAAGGTAGAGGCATTCAGGGGATTCTTTATTAAAGCTCTGCTCTCAACACATGGTATACATGTCATTGATACACAATTAACTGCATGTGTGCAATGACGGAGACATTGGCAGAAGAAATGTACATCTAGAGGAAAAAGAAAAGCAAAGAGACATGCCGTGACATGTTATCATTAGGGAGTCATAATTTCCTTCCTGTAGTCATACAACAGCTGTCACTAACATCTTGAACACAGACCATGTATTAGAATACCATAGCAAATGCCTTTTCAGGCAAAAGAAAGAGAGGGCATGTTAACTGGGTGAATAGCAGGAAGAATATTTTGACAGCTTGAATGCATTAACCTCCCTGTAGAACGCCCACAACCTTTGCTAGAACTTGGCTTGGGAGATACCTTCCACATGCAAAGGAGCAAGGGGCTCCAGCAGCTCTATATCACAGGCGCACCCAGAGGCCCGCTTTGGTAGGAAGGGGGAATGCGTTCACCCCTCATCACCTCTGGTCCATCTCTTCATCTCCACACTCCAGCTTTGCACTTTTAGCTTGGATGCACAAGGGCCAAAGTGAAATAGAACATCCTGTCTTGTAGATAGAGGGAATGACAGCACAGATTGACCTTATACATAAGGATATATCCTCCAGCCTTGTCTCCAGAAGGAAGGCAGGCATTTTTTACTTCTAGCTGTGACTGTTAACCAACATAGAGGTCCCACCAAAGATGCTATAGTTGCCATTTCAAATCAGACATAATTCAACCTAAGCAGCTAGATTTGTTATGGTTTCTGCCTCAATCTTCTAGCTTCCAAGAAAGCTACACACCACCATCTTCACCAGGAATCCACCTTCTCTTAGAAATAATATGTCAGCAAACACATTTTAAGAACTCATTTTCCCCCGTGGATGAGGTCCTCAAGGGTTACTGCGACAGGACCACATTCAGGCACCTTGAACGTTTGCCATAAGCAGTCTATCTAAGGCAGAGTGATTATTAAAGCTTCCAGTGCAGCTTTTCCAGGAGCAGTAGTTCTCATTACAAGGCAGGCAGCAACAACTCATCAATCTTGGGCAAAAGATAATTAATCAGCACCCAGAGCCATTTTTGCAAATACAAAGACTCATTGAAACAAACCAAAATAAGGGGGGGAGAAAGGGGGGGAAGGAGAAAATACATGACAGAGCTGTTGGCACTTGCCAACTCCTCTTGATTAAACTTATTTTCACCTCCAGGTGCATACACAGGATGAGTTTTGTTAATTAAACCTGCCAGTCACCTCATTATGCATTCAATTAAAAAAGCCCATGCCTTGATTTTATGCAGCTGGCAGGCTGCACAGTGACAGGCCGTGTTGTTATAGTGCATAACTTCTAATGGGGAAGGGAGAAGAGACGCTCCAAAATATGGCTAAGTGCGATATTTGCTAATTGGACATCCTCTTGGTGTTTCGTCTACGGATGCTGTAACGGATGGGGTTGTTTATCAGCCATACAGCCTGGCTGTGTAAAGTGAGAGTGGCGGCGGAGAGTGGAAGAGCGTGTTCATCTCATTTGGAAAGTCATATAGATGCTCGGAATATTCATGATAGACTCTGGCAAGGTTAAGAGATGAGGAGAGTGGCACCTAGATGCCATGGTGATGAATGCCATGTGAATAGATTAGACAGAGGCCCTGAAGCTTCTATAAAATTGTGGGGCTTTAATTTAGATGAAAGATAGCCTTTATTCTTAAGGCATCACACTGAAACTCGGTAGATCTGGATGCAGGCCATGGCTGTGCTACAGACTCCTTGCATGACCTTGAATACATCCCAGAGGACCATGCTTTAAAGGTATCTACAGTTACATCTTGCAAGTGACAAACCTTAGCCTCCCCTGTGTTCCTCGTCTACCCACCAGCAAGTGAAGGCTACTGCTTCTGCTGCGCCTACCACTCTCTGAGCTATTTATAGTCAACTTCCTAAGAACAGACAATATCTCTTGTTATACACTGCAAGGAAACCTGTTACAATGGATCTCAAATGACAGAGAGAATGACAACCTGCAACATTGGTGTCAGAAGAATTTGTGGTTACGTGCAACAGTCTTATAGTTACCTCACGCCATGATTTCTAAGGCTGCTTCATGCTGGCCACAAATATCAGAAATGACCTACAACACGGTGACCCATCTGTCATGCTCTGAGGCAGAGAATTAATGTTTTTTCCACTGTTTCTGTTGCTTCCTTCAGGTTTGCAGGCTTTCGATGTAGCTGCTTGTACAGACAAGGCATATTATCCCAGTACTGTGTTAATGATAAGGAATGAATGGATATTCTGTGGAGCCCTCTAAACTACACCCCTGTCCTAGAGTTGACTGTAAGTGTGAGGAACTGAACTCTGACCAAGGAGATCCCTCGAGTCTTGTATGTTTTATCAGACTATGAAACAGAGAGGGGTTTGTTATTATTATTGTAACCTTCTTTGCTATCTGGTTTCATGCCCCCTGCGACTGCTGGAAGCAATGACCCAGATTCACAAGGATGTCCAAGGACAAAAAAGAGGCACCAAATACTTGTAAATCCCAACAGACATCGCTAGTGACCTGAACCCATTGTCCACCAACATATGAGAATTGGTCCAAATCCAAAATGAGTGTTCCAGGCTCCAGCTAAATGCAAATCCACTGTCAAAGCCTCTCTTCCCTTGTGGGTTTTACTTTTCCTGTTAGCAGCTGTGTCCCCCTCATCAAAACTAGCAAGGCAATTTGTGGTTGGCAGCAGCTATCACAGCTGCTCTGAATTTTTTATTACAGCTTTCATTGAGAAATACTAGTTTGTCAGAACAACACAAAGATGTTGTGAAGGATACTGGGTCAGATATTCTCCGTCAGGACCAAACCACAAGTCTCAGAGACACACTGACCCCTATCCAGCCAAATACCCTTGTGATTGAGCCTGTTTGGAAAATACCATGCTGATGTTCAGCTCTGTTTTCTTGGGCTTCAGCCCTTCACATCCCAGGTGAGAACTTGCCCCACTGGGCAGCAGCAGCTACTTTGTTCAAGGAGTCTTATTTCCCTATGAAGGCTTTCTAAAAATCATTCTTTAGCTTCACATCTGGATGGAAGGAAGTGATAAAACCTCAGGCTTTTTTAAACAACCTGTCATTCCTGAATCCCAGCCAGCCATAGATGTTTGTCACCTTTTCCAATAGATGGTTGTTCGCAGTTCCACCCATGTGTGGAGAGTTTATTAACACATCCTAACTGCTAAACAGTCTTAAAACAGGACAAAGTTTTCTGTCTCTCAAACTTCCAAAACAGTTAGGTTTGCATGGAATATATCCCACCAGAGTTATGCCTGCTTAATGTGAAGGCAGCTCAAATCAGATGCTGCATCTGGCTCTCCCAGGATACATAGTGCAGGCAAGCATGTGTGTGCTAGTGTGTACATAGATGGGAGACTACGCACTAACATCAATAGCCCATCTCGTCCAAGTACACTGAATGACCATGATGCTAGGAAAGAATACAGGATATGTACATTACTGATCTACAAGTGATTGCTTTCTTCCCCTGACCTAGAAAATATAATAATAGTTTGCATTTCTATAGCTCATTCCAGCCAGAGATCTCAAAACGCTTTGTAATCACTTACTAATCATTGCTCTCAACCCCCTGCAATGTAGGTAACCAAAGTGCAAAATACTTTGTACATGCCTGGATATGCGTGGCACAGTCACAAATAAGCATACAGGAAATGTGACAGAGTCACTCTCACCAAGCAATAAGCTGTATACCCAGTTAAATGGAAACAGCCTCTCTCCCCTTTACTCTCCTGTTGACTAACAGCACAACAGAAGGTGCATATCCCCCTTCTCCAAGCTGGAGCAGCTCAGGACACGATCCAAGCTCTAGCATCTGTGAGAACAACTTTGCAAGGCTGCTCCTTAGATCCCTGTAAAACACAACAGTTCCCTCTGTGCCGCTCATCTCTCATCTGGTCCTGCTCTCTGGAAAGCAGGATGCTGCACAAGTTTTACATAACTTTGCAATGAATGGAGACAGTCTGTCCCCGTACTATATGTTCAGCATGCCTTCCCAAAGATCAGCCTTTGGGCCACTGGAAACGGAGAACGGGATCTGAGAAGGGAAAGGCAGGACATGTCCAGGGTCCCTGTATAAATTCATCTCATTCTAAGAGCCTAATGTTGTTATTTCAGTTCCCTATTCCTGCAGGCAACAATTGGAAATACCACCCTTGGCACAGGTCATTGTCAGCACATTACAGCTCTCTAAAGATGAGGAGGAGGTGACTTAAGCAGCAAGGGAAGATTAACATAACCAGAACAAATCCAGGGTTTCTGCACTTTATAATGGCAAGTCCTCATTCTTCTAGCTCTTTCCTATTTGAAACACTGTTATTACCCTTATGGTGTATTGTGTCCAATGCTTAACCAGATTAAAAGTGTGCCTGAAAGAAGACTATCTGTTTTAGCATATTAAAGTAAATGAAATAATGATTGTTCCCATACCACTCTGACTTTTTATTCAAGAACTGTAATAATATTTTACATGTATTAAATTAAGACTCAATCTCTGCAAGGTAGGAAATATTCCCACTTGGTGGAATCAAGAGACAAAGAATCGGCAACTGTGCATAATATCACAGCCTCTATGCACTCTGCCAGGTAGGAAAGACACCTGATGTGCAAGTGTTAGTGAGTCATTAGCAGGGTAGGGAAGCTTCGGAAAGCACACAACTGAAGTAGGGGCTCCAGTTCTGTTTTCAGAGGTGTCTCGAGACCTTGCAGTTCCTGTTACTGTCCAGTGACAGTGGGGCCCTTAACATGCTTTTCCAGGTGAAGCTGTACTCCAGATCCACACCTGTAAGACAGTTACTACCTTCAACCCCTGCACCTCACTAATTACACGGTTTGTTCCATCTAAAATGTACCAATCCTCAATCCAGATGGTCCTTTAGTACAAACCAACCTCTTTGGCCCAGGAGCTAAACGTGTTAACAGAATTTCTTGCAAGAAATATCCTTCTCTCTACTTGAGGTCTGAAAATGATTCCTCCCTCCTGGCAGATGGCAGAGCTGCCATACAATTCACATCTTGGCACCGCTACAGGCTGGCTCTGCCAGGGGTTTTCTGGAGCACAGGACCATTACGAGCTCCATAATGGTCCAGAGAAGTCTGGAGGGGGGTCAGTGATGCAGAGGAAGATGAAGAGGAGCCTTCAGGTCTCAGATGTCAGTTCCATAATGGTCTTGAAAAATACCAAGCAATGGTGAGGTCAGGTAGGGTATTTCAGGCATTAAGTATAGTTATGGCATTACCAAGAAAGCAAGGCTAATATTGTGCCAGAATTTTAATACTTCAACCTGGATCCAAGTGATTTGCTTAACAATGAAGAAAACTACTTTGTTCTTGTTTATTCCCATAAATGCCAAGGAAAGCCCCATCACACATTAAGAGTCCACTGCACCATTTAAAACTGCAACATGAATAAGTGAAAAAGCCTTTAGCATTAGCTTTTTAAAGGAGGGATCTTCTCCATGTGAGAAATAGCTGTTCTGGAAAAGGGATGAGAAAGGCAAAGACCCCTCCAATCCATCACATGAGGGAGAACAGCACAAGGCGCTGGTAAAAAAGCTGCAGCCCAGCAAAAGGGATGTGACCAACTTGTCCTCTCTGCTTCCTTTCAATAACTGATGCTCGAGCTATTTCTGTGTGCGAGAGCTACCTCTCTCTCTGCATTCAACATGTGCAAGCATTGCTCAAACTGGGGACTGAGAGCTGCATTAGGTAAATTGAATGCTGGAATTACAACTCCAGGCTCAATACATAGTGTACCCACTAGATGGGGCAAAAAGCTGCATTCTGTCATAAAAACACTTCCAAAACTGCTCCAAGCTGGAACAGCCCAGCACCTTGGCTGTGCTCTCATATTCCCTATATATGCACTGACCTGCCAGGCCTCAGTTTCTACAGGCAGGAATTAAATAACCCAGCCAAACATAGCCTGCACGTCAAAGCTGTCTCTTAGGAAAGGCATCCTCTGACAAGCGGCTCCTTTGCTCCATGACGTTGCAGAGGATGGAAGGACATGATCCTTTCAAGCAGTGTACATCCGTGACACAGAGCTGCCCCAACTGGCAGCTCAGTGCATTGTATGTGCCATGAACTCCGCGCAAACCGTCAGCTCTCAAGAAGCTGAAAGTGGCTGGAGGAAACAAAAGAATCTTAACTCTTCCTCTGCCAAACACTTCCCTCTTGCACAAACATATTACACAGCTTAATGCACCAAATCATTCACTGAGCTTGGACTCCCAGCTTCATTTTAAGTCCCTACTGCTCTGGTCAGATGAGAGCCTTCTGTCCAGGCAGTGCTGGTGTTAGCAAGTGTTTTTAGGCTAGGCTTTGCCCTCAGCTGCGCTGCATATGGAGTAACTCTGTTCACCCCCCTGGAATTATACCAGCTTCAAACTGATGATCCTGCCAGGGGGAGCAGGACATTCATGAGCAATTGCTCTGGGAGCTGCACTTCTCCCCCTTCAGCATCACAACTGTGGCCACTATTTGCCTTTCACAGGATGAGTGAGATATTCTAGACAGCGATTTCAGATACAGAATAAGAACTAATTACATACATTCAGTAGTACTGCACTAATGAGCTGCCAAAGCAAGCAACCTCCTCCAGTTTATATGCTTCTAGGATGCAGGAATTCACACACAGCAATATGAGCAAGCAACACATTGACTTGGTGAGGCCACGAACACAGAATCCTAATCCAAAACCCATTAGAAGTGAGAATTACAGAGAAGCTTCCGCTAATCTTCCATGGACCATCCAGAAAGAAACTCCATTTCTGACACTGTGAGAGGGTCCTCACTCACTGAAAACCTTTCTGGAAAACACTTGGGAGGATAAAGTTCAGCTATCAGGTAGGTTTTGCAGGCTGAAATCCCATTACCAATTATACCATAATCCCAAACCCCAGTACCTAATTTGGCACCTAGAAATCAGGGCTTTCCAGTAACACTCATCCTAGCAATTCCTGCATGGAGTGGGCATTAGACCCCAGTCTGTATGTGACAAAATAATGCCAGTATTTGTTATAAGAACTTACTACAAATGAGGTTTCTAATCATCACAGTCCCCTCTCCAATGGAAAAGCCATTAACCCACACCCAGATTTACCAGCTGATTAGTGCTGTTTTCCCACTCCTAAAGGTTCATTTTCTTCTTCATGCTTTAACAAGACTATGAGGAAGGAAATAAAACCTGGCAAAGCTCCACCGACAAAAACCTCACTTTGACTTACTGTGAGCTTCCACTCTCTGAAGCCAGGAAGATCTGATTCACCAAAAGAATTGCTGTGCCCCTGTAGTCATCTTTATAACACAGCTCTGAGCTCTGCTGAGGGCCTTGCTCATTACTTGTTATAGTGAATACCTGTGCAGAACCTGGCCCAAAAGTTAACTCTTTGCTTCCTTCAACTCCCCTCCTGCATTGGCTTGTGTCCTGATATTCTCGCACTAAATCCAAAACACAGCACTGTACCAACTGCTAGGAAGGAAATTAACTCTATCCCAGTGTAAACCAGGACACTCATCACTTCCAAGAGACCTCTTGAAAATGCCCCATTCATATAGAAAAGCGTGATTCAGCACACAAAGCAGAATGAATCTGTAATGGTGTGTGTCTCACTAATGAAATGCAGCTGCTCCTGGTCAGAAATACACTATTGTTTTAACAGGAAAAAGTTTAAGGAATAAGAATCTTTAGTCCAAACTCAGTGGGACTGACACAGAGGCTGAGTGCTAACTCCCAGCCTGAATCAGAGCACAGATGAATGAAGCCAGTTAATTCAGTTCAGGTTTCTTATTTCTATGCTGAAAGCTCTCATGCACCTCCAATTCATCGCTAAGATGACACATCCCTTCCTCCACCACAGCCAAAGCACCTTGTACTCTTCGAGGCAGCATGTGGCTCACAATCCCATTCCAGGTAAATATATTAATGCAGTCCCATGAAAGGTCTCACATCATGTCTGAAAACCTCATCTTCAATCACATAGATACTGTACCTCGATTCATTTTTCCCCCTCCTTGTTTTGTAATAAATAATTGCCAGGCTTTCAAGGATGAGGATAAATGGAAACAAGTCATTTGAGGCCTGCACTAAAATCACGTGCTCTCATCATTCCTTGCTTGACCTGCTGGAAACTTCCTCTTCACCCGTGCTCCAAATCAATAGCTGAGAGCAGCATGGTGCACACTAAATAGAATCAAGCAAACCTACTTTGTATGGGAAGAATAGAAAGAAAGTCTATACTTAAATGCCCTAGAGGAACTTTAGCTGAACGAGTAATTGTGTCTCACCACAGACACAGATAAATTTCAGCAGAGGAACTCCCAGTCTTTTGAAGACATGACTGGAAAATATTGCTATACAATATTCAGTGTTAGAAGTCCCTCTCAGTACAGTTAAGGGAAGCTGATCCCAGCTCATATGTCTGCTTTCCTTATGGTGTCAAATCCAGAGCTGAGGGAGGAAGACAGGCATCTGTCTGTATATGCTATGATGATGCCTGATCTTGTGAGCCCCATCTGCTATAAAACTATGTGTTTTGGTTTGCTGAGGTTCTTTGCTTTGTCAAAAAAGTACCCAAATCTTGTCCAGAATGCAGTAAAATCTTTGCAAAATAAAGCAGAACTTCCATGTACGCCATGGTAGCTCCCTGCTTTGCAATACCTCTGTGGAGTATTGGTGTATTCCCTTACATGGACTTGTCACAGGGCAACTCTTCTTGTGGCCTCAGCCATATGGTATACAAGGTGGCCAGAATTACCTTGTGCTATATTCAGTGCACAAGAGCAGGGCTCCTGCCTCGGGAAAAAACCACAAATGGCATGGGGAATCAGGCAATTATTCCAGCAATTCTGAGGAAATCAAGGAAAAGAGAATCAAGGAAGGCTCAACATCCATTCACCAGGATTTGGGAAGGGACAACTGCGGAACGTGAGGCTCTCTGCATGTCTTGCAAGCAGGCAGGGAGGAAATACAGTATTACCAGCAAACACAAGAGGGAAGTGCAACACCAAAATCCAGCCACTGGGAGCTCAGGCTGAGTGCAAGATTGTAGTCACAGTCCCCAAATACTTACACAAACGCTGTCGTTTAAACCCAAGGTTAAATTCAATTGGACTGCATGAAGGCACATTTGTAATCATCTATATTCGTGCTTATCTAAATTCAGCTGTTTCATCAGCTACTCTGGCAGGATGCCTCTAAAAAGGCAATTGTACTACATCCTACAGGAGGAATCTGAATACAGCCACTAAGGACTTTGTCTTCAGTATGTCAGAGGTTGAGATGGGGAATCCTACCAGATTTACTGGAGGTAATGAGCTTCCACGCTGTACTTTGAACTGAATCACAACAATTCCCCATCTTAATGATGCTACAGAATGATTCAAATCCTCTTTGTCAAACAGATCCTCAGGATCCCTTTGCATTTCCAGGTAAACCCTCCATCGCACCTCCATTTCCTGTTCTTTCCCATTTCTGAGCAGTTCTTTGCTTTTCCAGGTGTACAGTGTCAGCCCCTGCACCAGGGACTATCTCCTCTATTAAGCAGTGACTTGGAACTCAGCTGTAGTTACTCTGGGATTGCTTTTAGCTCAGAGTAACACACCAAGGATTCCTGCAGGGCCACAGGCCATCTACACAGATCTGAGTGAAACAGGAATCCAATCCAGAAGTAGGAAGCTCAAAGCATTCATCCAGACTTTGTGTTCTTTAAGATGAGATGTATACAGTGTGGAAATGTTCCCCGGAGTCAAACAGAATGAGAAACAGATGGAAAACTATTTGCAAACAGGAACTCTTTTCTTTCCTTGTTTCCTTGCCTTGTTTTGTTTACCCTTCAAAATCCTAACAAGAAACACAAGTAGGATAATATGACTGCAAGCTACTTCATGCTAGCAGAGGTGGATACACAAAAAGGCATTAACAAAGCAACACACTTATTTTTATGTACTGTACAGAGTAAGGCATCAAGTCTTACCTTGGGCCCTTGGTCCGATCTGACCATGATGCATGCACCCAGTTTCATCGCTGAGAGTACAATGCGGCTATGCTGAGAGTAAGGTTAAACATATGTGTACGCTTTTAGGACTGTGGCCTTAACCAATAAATCTTAATTACCCTTTTTGTGGATGACAAGAGCAAGGTTTATGCTAAGTATTATTAGTAAAGATATGAGTTTTGACTGAGCATATTTAATTCCCTGCATCCTTCACTCATATAAAGACGGTAGCAGCTAAAATCAAAGTAGCATGTAAATTTGCACTCTAAGGATGAATGTAACATTGCAGTAAATGGTTGCAAAGAGTTACACAGGGAGCCACATACAGTGGAATTTAATTTACCGAGAACAGCTCTGTCTTTTAGCCATTTATGTAATGAAGATTTGAATATAAAATAAATTGCCAACACTTGCAGCTGAAGCAGGATGTTGGATGATGTTCATTCATATTGAAATTACATCTTTAAGTTCCTCTCAAGCTACATAAATATCTCTGCGGCAGACATACACGTGCATGTAAAACAATCCTCTTCCCTAAAAAACCATGTGCATTATTAACGTGCTGGTTTCCAGATAAATTTCTTATCGGAAACATTAAAAGTTGGTCTCTTATGTTATGAAGCACATTTGATGACTACATTAGAAGCTTCTTTTACGCATGTTGCTTATCTCCGCTATTGCAGCTTTATTGCTGTTTTGTTGTTTCTGTTGCACTGAACTTAGTGAAACTTGATTAATCATTTTCACTTTTGCTTGTGAACGCTTTCACTCTTCTCCATTCAAAAGCTGTGGCTGTATTCGAAGAGAGGAAAGGTAAAAAGCAAGAACTAAAGAAAATGAGAAAAGGAACCAAAGCAGCGCTTGGTGTCACTCCAGTGATTTTAGTGCGTTATTGTCTGAGACTAAACCAAATCACCAATATTCATACCAACAGCTCTACAAAAGAAGATTCCAAGTGACCACAAACACCCCGTTCCCTTCCTTTCCAATATTATAGCAAAGAAATGCATCTTTCCTGAAGTAATCAGACAAGAGCCCCTTCAACGATAGAGAAATGCAGCTAAAGAGATCACACCAAGAAACAATTGCAACAAAAGCAAAAGTCAAAAAGAAAGGCCTGTGCAGGAAGCTGCAGGCTTTGTACAACCTCCTGCAGCTCAGTGTAGTTTGCTGTGTGTGGGAGCTGGGGAAATCCCAGCAGCTTTCTATTGTATCTTGTTATTTCTTGGCTCCTTCCCAAGAAAATAAATACTCGCAGTAATAAACTAGATTCATACAAGTGTAGAAGAAACAGACATGGAATCCAATTGCTAAGACAGCCAATGCTCAAGATGTTTCTTGCACATGGACTCCAAGTTGGGAGCCTATAAATCTTCTATTTGCTCAACTGTTCTTTCACTAACAGAGACCAGGATTACAGAGAGCAGACCACAGCAGGAACTAGCTCACCACGCTTCTCAAGCCTAGTCAGTGGATTTCATACTGACATGCTGATTTACCGGTGGGTTTAGCTCGCTTTGAAACCACCTATGTTACTGGGCAGACGCTGCAGCTTTCACAGTACATACATACATTCACCCTGGTTAGCTGCTCTGGATGGAGCAAGTCTGCAAGGAGAAACTAAGGAAGATGCATGCAACTATTTGCTGTGTATATGAAAGAACTCACTACTGCACAGGTTAGGAGAGGGTAAAGGCTGTCTTTGCAAAGCCCCAGCTACTCACTACTCCCACATCTGTGGTTTGCTTGGTTTTTAATGACCCATGACAGGCCATTCTACTAAGACTGCCAAGTGAAGCTGCCATCCCTCCCAGCAGGCATATTGTACTGTCACTTATCCCGAGTACCCTCTATGGGCCACCAAACTGAGAGAAACACCAGAGCAGAAGAGTTAGTGCATGCAGTAAATCATTTCCTAGGCACATCCAGCCAGGAGTCCTTCCTCACACAGAATCCCTTGTTGCCTTCTAACCAAAAATAGCTCAAACCATTTGGAAATACATACGTTATTCTATTCTTCTTTTACACTGGGCTTGACAGGCAGGCTGCATTAGATGTCATCTCCTGCCCTCTGCTCTCAAAGGGAAATATCTGAAGGATGCTTTGCCTCTTGGCTCACATCTGACAGTCCTGCTTGGCCCCACAGCTCTGTGCACAAATGAAGGGATTATGATGAAATTAAAGTGGATTTTGTTTGCAATGAGGAAAATACACTCCAAATTAGAAGGAAATCTGAGCTAGAAAAGCAAATTCTCCTATGCCTGTGGCCAGATGGCATCCTCCAGGCCAAGGCCCAGCTGCTCTCTAATGAAGCCAACAGTGCTGTGACCAGCCCTGGGCTGAAACCAGCCCCACACCTCCACGTCTGCAGCAGAGTTTGGAGTTCCAGCCTCAAGGCAATAAAAGATGGAAATGGATAAAATATCCCTGGTCCTTTGGGAGTGCTCTGCAGCCCTAATGAATCCTCTCAGAGCCCAAATCTCATGACAGAGGTTTGAGGTGAGGTAGATAGGGTGAAGGGTGAGAAAGTCCTTTCATAGCCTTCTGGACAAAATACAGAATACTGTTCTCTTATAAACCAGCTGCTCTTTCTATTTTCAAATACTCTGTAGGGACTCAAATATTGCAGTGATGAGAGAAGAGGAGCTCATGTAAGTACCTAGGCAGATGGATGCTTAGCAAAGGAAGGAAACTACCCCTACGGGTGGGAACCACAAACAAATGCTCATTCCAGCTCAATTATCGAAGCCCAAACAGGTAAAATATCTGGACAAAGGTGGTTTAGGCTTTAAAATGAAGCTGCTCTCAGGAATGTTGTTCTTCCACTTCCACCAAGGCTTCACACTTGTTGCAAACATGCTCAGATGGGTGTTATCAGTCACAACACACTGCCCGCAGAGCAATCGCCAACTATATGGGAAATGGGCTGAACTTTGCTGAAGTTTCTTTGGTCTTAGCTTTGTAAAAACTCACTAATAGCTTAGACTCCATTTTCATGCTGTTTTGAATGAAGTGAGAGGCAGCCGTTCATTTTTCTCTGTGATAAATGACTGTTTCTTGACACTTGGAAACTCACGAGACAAAAAAAAAGAGGGGAAAAAGCACTGAGGGTGGGCTCAGTTTTATTTTTAATGCCCCAAAGGCATGTTGACACCACTTCAACACACAGGCAGATAATCCAAAGGATGGATGTGCCAAAGCAAGATAAGGGGTAAGGCTGTAGCCGTCCTCCCCTCCAGCTGCTGATGGGCCTGAAGTTGCCATGTCTGTGTATGGCTAATGGCTTAAGCATGCAAATCATCACAAGATCAGACTCAAAGTCTTAGAAACAGTGATCTTGCTGTGTCCTTCATTGTTCAGCTCTTACTCAATGTTAGCCTTATGTCAGACTTCCTTTCTCTTTCCAAGGGAGAAGGGACAGTCTTCCCCTTGCTGCTCCTGCAAAGGAGGTGCTGGCTTAGGAGGAGCTCCACATCCTGTCCCTGTCCCTCCCTCCCCTCAGGACAAACACAACGCAATTCAATTGGTAATAATTCAAAAGCAGAGCCTTGAACAAGGATTTTCCGAAAGCATCTGACTCCCTTTTAAAGGCAGGGAAGTTAGGAAGGAGGAAAGCAAAACCCCTGCTCCATTTCCTGCTGTTGTGCTGTTTATTTCAGAGCACTTCCATTGTTACAGAGTAAACCCTTTGCATGCAAAAGCGAGGTAGTAGCATCAAGCTGGGAAGATAGCTAAATTTGGCTCCAATTCCTTAGGAGCCTGACCTCTTCCTATTGAAGTATACAGCAACGCTCCCACTCGCTGTCCAGTGTGGCATTTTTAAACCCTATCCCTGATAAATTCTGCGTCGCATTGAAGGAGGTGATATAAATAAATCCCCTAAAAACACATTGTCCCATAGGTAAAGGGATAATATTTGAGTTTGACTCAGGAAAACAGTAGAAGAGCCCAGAGAACACAGACAAGCCTGTTGCTTTCCTTCTCCTATTTCATCATTAAGCTTTCATTTTCAGCTTTCAATCAAAAAGGAATAGGTGGGAGGAAGCATTATTTCAAGGCCTGTATTTAACTGTTGGGAAGGAAAAAAAAAGAGGGCTGCTTCCCAGTGAAGGGGTTTTAATGTAAAGAAAGAATAAATGCAGAGGCACTGAGTGAAGGTATGAGAACATGAGGCGGCCTCTTAGGTAGCTTGGAAAATCATTTCAAGCCAGTATGCAGCCAGTTTCACTGACAGACTACGAGTTACACACTCAGATGTGTAAACATCCTATTTCTGTTCCTCCCGGCTTGTTGCAACATCTTTGATGCTTCCAGTGGAGTCAGTTGCAGCAATTCATCCAACCACCAAAACTTCAACGTGATCATTTCTATAATGTGGGTTTTCTTGTAATTGATGCCGTGAATCTGTCACAGCTAAAGGAAAGGGATTCTCATCTGGGCAAAGTCCCTGGAAGCAACTTCCATAGCAAATTACATTCTTATTGTTATTTCCTGATTGAGTAATACAGCTGGAGTACAAAAAAACCCCATGCATGAGCGAAACACACTGAATTAAGTCAGAACACAACAATCCGCACAGATTTCTTTTGGCTGCAGATCCCTGCACATTGATCAGATTCCTCTGGGAATCGCCTGCACTGCTTGTCCGGGAAGTGGGAGTGTTTATTTGGGATTTTCACCTTCCCCTTTCACAGGTCCAGAACTAGCTGTATCCTTATGCTGCTACAAGCATGGCTGGGGATGAGTTTGTCGGTGACAAACACTTCTGGAGGCTCTGGCAATATGTTTCAGTGCAAATATTGTTATTAATAAGCCTTAACTCTCCTCCTCCGTTAAAATGGAATAAATTGGGTGCCTGATCCTGATTTCACAGTTGCAGAATGTCTAACACAGCTGAAATCCATGACTAAACGCTTCTTGGTTTCACCCACTGACTTTAATGGAGTTCTTGCCAATTAATAGAGGGGGCAAACGAAAGAACCAACCTCAGCAGCATCAAAGGAGTTAAAAGTGACTTGAAGACATGAACAAGCAGCGCTTGTGACATCCTTCTGGAGCTTTAGTTTTCATGGTGCTCCTTAGGCCAGACAGTGCAAGGATGACTTCCTGGCCCCTTGTCCCTGCAGAGAGGAGTTTTTCCTTTCTCTGGCTTCATTGATATGACAGAATGGAAATGGGCTGTTTGTTTTCCCTAATGGTAATAATAATATCTGTAATAATAGATATGCCATTGCCAACATTGCTTTCCTTCCCCAACATTAACTATTGTACGGTTAAAAGATGCCTCTTAATGGTTTCTATTTCTTTGCAGGTTTGTCATTTCATGATGTACTGTGAGCTGGGTCTGCTTTGAGAAGATTGGCAGCGGTATCTGCTTGACTTTAACTGTGAAGGGGAAAGCAGGACAAGGATGGAAGGATGCCGGATGAACCCCTTGGTTTACAGCCCAAACACACCAAACTGAAGACTGAAATACAACTAGGAAGAAAGCAGCAGTTGTCCCACCCAGCCCATAGGAACAGGCAGTTTTCATGGGAGACAAGCTCTGTCGCAGTGGACCTTACATTGGGAAGGGCAATCTCTAAAACTGACAGGTTCTGAGGCCGTGTATCCCAAGTGACAGCTTGGAGAGGGACAGGAAGGATGCAGAAACACGAGACTGAGGCAGAAATATCGAAGCACAACTCGATAACTACACCTAGTTTAACCACTAGTGCTAACACATCAAAGCGTCGGCGAGTGGCGCGCAGAGCCCCTGAAGTCCCAGAGCACCTTGCCTCCCTCCTGCTCCCTCCTGTGCAGTTAGGTCAATATTGCGCTGAGAAAAAGGAATTAAAAATGACTAAAACCCAGAAAAATTTAATTCGTAATTGTTTGTGCAAGTGCTTTTGCTTTACTAAACAAGCCTTTATCTCCTATCTGCAGTGATCCCGTTCACAGCATCCCCCATAGGTCAGCCCCATAGCGCTGGGTCCCCCGATTCCCCCCCTTCACCACCACCGGAGCCCCGTGGGTCTGGCTGCGGCCAGGGCTACACCCCATAGCCGGAGGCGGCTTTAAGACCCGGGGGAAGGGGGAGGGAAACTAGCGGCTTCTCTCCGATCCGCCGTGAAGTCCCCGGTGGCGGCGTGGGGCGCGCACGTGTGGCGGCGGGTGGGCGCGGAGGAGGAGGAGGAGGAGGGGGAAGAAGAGAAAGGAGGAGGAGGAAGAGGAGGAGGAGGAGGGCCCTGCCCCGGCCCCCGGCGGGGCGCTGGGCGCTGCGGGTGTGCATGGCCCTGCGCGGGCGGCGATGGCTGCGTGATGATGGCCCAGCGCGGGCAGCCCGCACCGCACGCCATGGCTGCCAAAGAGGAGCTGTACAGCAAAGTCATCCCCCGGCGGAACCGGCAGCACCGCGCGGGGACCATCAAACATGGCTCGTCGCTGGAGATCCTCCTGTCAATGGGCTTCCCCAAAGCCCGGGCGTAAGTCGCCGCACGGCCCCCTTCCCCGCGGCTCTTTCTCCTCCCCGCCTCCACCAAACACCCCGTTTCGTTTTTACGGCAAGCCACGGGCGCCGTTCTGCTTCTGCTTCCACAGCCGGAGCCTGCGGGAGGGAGCTCCGGCGGCCCGGGGATGCGCGCACGGAGCGGTCCGGGGATGCTGCACGGGCCGAGGGATGCTCCGGAGGCATCTCCCGCCGCAGCCCCGGGCAGGAGCGTGGCCCCGCAACCGGGGTACCGGGGGATGGAGGTGGCAGGTGCCGTCCCGGGGAGCAGCGGCTCCCGTCCCCGCAGCACTGGGAAGTTGGGCAGCGCCAGGGAGGCGAATGTTTGAAATCGGAGCCCTGCCTTCCAAAGGGCTTTGAAAATAGGGATTCCTAAAGGCGCGATTGCTTTGGCTAACTCGGTCACCCGGGAGGTTTCCTTTAACAACCCGCCTGCGAGTCAACCAGAAAGGAACAGAGCAATAGAAGGAAATGTCTTTTGTCCAAAGTGGTAGGTTTTTCTTGCCCAATTTAGCAGTGCCCTGGTGTAATCTCCCTGCGTGTGCTAATGCTTTAAATGAATTAGGCAGCAACTTAACGATAACTTAATGACTCTACAGTTTTAAACATAGTGACTCCCAAAATGGGACTGTGAGCTTTAAGGGTGCAAATGGAACCAGCGGAGATTTGGGTGATTCCTTGATCTGTTTAAGTTTTCCTTGCTGTTGATACCAGTCAGAACTCAGAGGTTTTTAGGTGTCTTTGTGCAGGTTTCTCATAGAGATGCACACGTGCAGTTTTAAGGACGTATGTCATTTGAGGATTCATGAGATTGGTGTGGATCCACTAGCACATACAGAAAATCTAACGTAGGTTTTTCATCGTCCTACTTACATTCCTTATGTCTGTCAATGATCTATATAGTTATCTCCTGAAATCAACATACAGCATTTATATACAATGAATGCAAGTGGATATAAGCCGGAGATGGGTGACTTCATGCTCTGCTTGCTTGGAAAAACAGATGCGCATCTTTCAGTGTAGCCGAAAGAAAAAACAGCTTGATACTATGAATGAAACTAGTTATTTACCTGTACAACAGTGCCATCAAGGCTGACAGTCAGCCCTGTTCTTACCTAAACGTTAGCCGAGGAACTGTGTCTGTGGTTGATATTCTTGCCCAAGAAAATGTTAACTTTGAACAAAAATGGACCCAAAGCTTCATCATGTGAGATAGGAAGGGTTAAACACAGGGAGCAAGCCAAAGAAAGGCATAAAACATCCTCAACTGCAAAGAGCAGTTATTGCAAATATAACCTGCCAGACGGGTAAAACTGTCTTGATATTAAATGCAAGGTAGTGCAATAGAACCCTGTTTGATAACTGAGCTGTCTGCTGGGAGGGGGACCACGCTTCTGATGTAAAGTATTCACATCATTGTAGCTACTCCAGCCCGCTGGAAATACTACAGATAATTCATCACTGAAATTCATATAAGAAGCAAGATAGAAATAAACCCCAACAAACCACCAAGGGTACCCTATGGAATGGCACACAGGTTTGGAAGCATGCGAGAAGGCTGCATGGCAAAAGGACATTCCCTAAAGGTCACTGTTTCCCCGTGCTGCTTTTTAACTCACAGCATATTACTCTGCGAGTGTGAGTGAGAAACAATAGCGGGTTGCCAAGGAGGTAAAAACACTGTGTCTTCCCAAACTGGTATTGAGAAGTAGCCTTAGAATAAAGCCCTTTTGAATCTTCTCCCAAAACTCTCTCACCCCTGTTTTCTAAATCAAAGCCACAGCTACAACAGGAGGCAGAGAACTCAACAAAACAGGGGATTTCAGATCTGTCTTTGTAGATACTGCGTACAAATAGAAACCAGGCTGATACTTAGAAGTGGTGACCATCTGTTTGTATGACTTATGCAAAACAAAGATCCAAGTTGTCAGACTGATCTGTCAGGCGTGTCAAAATGCCCTTGCTGTCAGCATCGGTGGCCTCCTGGCTTCTTGTTTGACCTGGGGGGATTGACCAGGACAGGGGACAGAGAGGACAGTTGAAGAAACACAGGAGCTACCTGGAGATGACAATAATGCTGGGTTTAGATGCAGTATAAAGACAGTACTGAGATCCTGGGGAATACTCTCATTGCTTAACTTTCAGCTTCAAATTCAGCTCAATAACTTCACATACCTCACACCTCTGCCAATGGGCAGGTCAGCTTTTGTCTCTTCAAAGCTGAAATCATTAATTATTTGATTCTCCCTGGTTACAGTTTATAACAGCAATAAGAACTTAGAGGTCCACATCTGTCAGAATCTTTTCCTCCTTCCCAGCAATAGCTTCAATTCAGCTGGGCTACTCTCAACTACATGGTGGGGCAGGGTGGTATAGACCACCTTTGGGTGCACTTACCTGTGGATAGCAATTGCTCAAACCACTGTAATATGTCGTCGCTTTGGACTATTACAGTGAAGAGCTGTTCTACTTTTCTTTCTTCATCAGCACACCATCGTTACCTTTTTATTTTGTAATTATCCCATTATATTACGTACTGTCTAGTCGCACAGTAGGCGGCTGTCCCTACCCCAAGCAGTTTCTGTTTTAAACAAGGAAGGAAGGCAAAGGTGATGTTATGATTCCCATTTTGCAATTCAGGCAGCAAGACAAGCCTTTTATTTCACCCAGGGTCACACAAAAGTCTAACCAGATCCCTCTTAACATAAGAACAGGCCTCATCTAGAAAGAGATTTCACACAACTACTATTCCCAAAATATTGTACATAATCATAGAATAATGGAACTACTGTCAGTGGTTGCACACATAAATCTAATCTGACTGCCAGCACCTCATTATTGTGTGATAATCCCTATATATGTATTGATCGTATTCCTAGTAAATAGAAACGGAAGCACAATGTAGTTTATAGGCCTTTGAAACCACAGGGTTTCAACTGAAATCACTTAAAACTACTATGTATGTTCAAGCAATTGAAGGAATCTATGTGTAACATATATCGCTGTAAAATGCTAAACACAGGGAAATTTAGTAATGTGCTGCAGTTTGTTTCAGGATGGAGGAAGGCCTTTGAACAAAATTAAGTTATTGGAACTAGTACAGGGTTAAGCACTAGAAAACCTGTAGCCTGCACGGTGCAGAAATCAATGTGGCTCTAGAATCAGCAAGTTCAGTGATTCACAGGTTTGAAAGTTTCATGTCAGGATTTAAACTCCTCCAAAACATACCCGAAAACAGGCAGATAAAATTCTAGGATGAGAAAAAAATCCTCCTTTATTTTGTTTCAATTCTGGGTGCACATATGTGTATGAATAGATAAATATATACAATTTCAAATGTTACTTGAGTTTCTGCATGCAACTCTGAATTCAAGCCACAGCCCTGAGGTGCTGTTTCAGAAGAGATCCAGGCCTAGAAAAATGAAGATAATTCTCTGGCCCCTGTCATTACTCAAACTGGATAAATCACTGTCCATAAAACAGAGCACTCAAATTAGAAGCATCATGCTTTTTTGGTTGCCATGCTCTGTGTGATAAGCTCAAGAGATGAGCACTGGACTTGGCACAGGTAGCAAAGCTTTCTAAAACTAAACTGATGCTCCTTCCCATCATCTCAGCTTGAAAAGGGGGGACCATCTTCTACACAGAGGTCCATAACGTTGGTTCAGTGCGTAATGGGTCTGCTGATGCTAGACATAATTGAAAACACTTCCCTGCCATAAAAATAGGATAGAAAAGAATACTGTAGTTTATCATGAATCAGCTTTACCTATGCTACACATTTCCTCCTTCCTCCCACCTACAAAAGACCACCTGGGTTTAACTCTGTGTCCATGGGCGTGAAGAAGAGTTAATTCATTCACAAAGCTGTACCACATTTCCCCTGGACCCAAATAGAGCCAAGCCGGTCTGATTTTGATTTGCTTTCTCAGTAACCAGGAGAATTGAGGAGTCTTAAGAGTTTCATTATTGTCAAAGAAGAGAAGCTCAGATCCGGTTTACAAACAGTAAAATCTTCTCTTGTGTTTTGAAAACGTTTTCTAGGCTGCTTAAACATGTTTTGCCTAGTAACAGACTTAGCAACATAGCACAGAAAGGCTGCGAAGTCTCTCATCCCTCTAGGGTTTGAGCTGGATTTGAGAAAATACTGCATGGAAAAAAAGTGCTGCAGATAATCTTTCGATTTTGAAGTGGTTTCTGTTCCTTCACAGCCTTACCTGCAGGGTATTAGTTTTGTGCAAATACTCTTGGCTGAAATTCATCCTCACTACAAAGGACCAGCCCAAAACATAGACATCCCCTAAGTCCCACTTGAGCTCAAGCTTTAGAAGTGTTTTCGTGATTCACAGAGACTTGTGCTGGCTCGAGGTGTGGAGGGAAACCCCATCCTGAGTGATTAAGTCAGTGGATGGAAATGTTTCTAGAAGCAACAGTTTAGAAGGCTGCATTGAAAGTGGATTTCCAAGTTTGGTAACAGCACTGGAGGAAAGCTTTAGTTATTGAATAGAAAATTCAGGTGTTTAGCTTTGGCAAAAGCTTCCCCTAACGCTCTGTCTGTGCTCATTCAAGACAGTGAGTTTTGGGCTTGGATAGAGCCACTGGACAGTGCAGAAAAGAAACCAACTAGCCAAAATATTTCCATTTCGAGTATTGCACATCGGCCATCAGTCAGGTCAACGGGCATTTTTGATTAGGAACTTCGTAGGAAGCATTTGTGACCAGTTTACACTCTACAAATAGGGAAGGTGGAGGAACTCACTAGAGGTGCACATCGCTTGAGCAAGACCTGCCTCCCCTACTGTGACTTTCCCTTTCCATGTGCTGGTTGGAGCTTTTCTCAGTTCTGAGACACACAGCTCTTGGCCCATGCAGGGGTTTAATGGATGAGATTCCACATTGTAACTTGAGCAACAGCCTGAGCAATTAACTGGTCTAGTTCATGTACTGCAATTCCTAGGTTCAGCACTGAGGCCTCATAACAATTTGGTACATCTGTGCTGGAAGGGATCCAACAGGTCTGCGCTGCGCAGTGGAACATGGATACTGCAATTGAGTTAGCAGCTGCGGGGAAGGTGCACTGGAGAAAGGCTGGAGAAAACATACATTAGGGACTGAGTCCCGTGGCTGCTCTGCATGTGGATTTTTTTCCATTGGCTTTATTGCACATTTCTGCTGTGGGACAGAGAGATGAATACTGCAGTATTCAGACTGTTATGTACTAGCGGCTCCAACATGTTTGGTGTGGGGGAGATATCTATGAAGCACTTCCTTGCTCTGAAGATCTAAAGTGATAAAACATAGAGGGCTCTCTATTTCCACTGTATTGTCTGGAAAATGAGGCACAGAGAAGCTTAATATCTATGTCAAATCTGTAGTTGGGCTGGCACTTGCACCTAAATCTATAGTTTCAGTCTATTAGCTTAATCATAAGACTTAGATATCTGATCTAAGTAGAACATCCATTTCCATGCCATTGTGTAACATTTTCAAATGGAGAGAGACCTTGTCTTATCAGAGGCTGAAGAAGTCATTCCTCTGATAAGATCACACTCAAAATTATAATGGCAGCAGTAGCACTCCATACTTCCGCAGCAGTTCTGGAATCTGTATGCATAACTGGCACTAATCATATCTGACAGTTGGGAGAAGTGGAACAATCAGATATTCAGGTCCAATATCGACAAAGAAGATGCTTCTGCCAAAAATATTGAGAAAATGATTTAGGGACAGAAAATCCTTATACAACGATGGCTCACAGCAGAGCCAAGGTCAGCAAGTCACTGCAATACTTGCTGCATAAGTGCTAGCTGCCCAGAAGGCAAGCTCAGAGGAGAGAAAGAAACCAACACACGTTTATATTGGCTTCACACACCATGCTTCATTGGGATCTCAGATTTAAATGTCTGAGTAACATCACCATATGCAGCGAGTTCCTTGTTCAGTGGAAGTCAGCCAGAAGACAGCAGTTCCCTGGATTTCTGAGATGTGTTTTAACTTTGGCAAACACTCGAAGAGATGTCAGAAAGTTTCCTGGTCCCCGAGTACTTAGTTCAATTTGGTATTAAAAATGACATGGTGACAAAAAAACATTTGCTTGTGCTTCTCTCTGATGAGTTTTGTGTTTTGGAGCTAAGGTCCTGGACTTGATCTCACCCTTTACACTAGGAAGGAGAGGAGCTTCGGAAAGCACAACCCAGACCCTACATGTCACTGGCAGGATCTTAGTGCCTTCTGTGCCAAAAACCAGTTAGTAACTTGATCCTTAGCATTTAAATGCCATTCAAGCTACCTATCAGGGATAGAGATACCAGTGTTATCTTTTCCTTTGCTGTCGCCTTTTCTCTCCTAATTCACAGACCTGATACTACTGTCAGGAGCCAGTTTAAATTTACTGATGAGATTCTCAGGACAAAGACTCGCTGGAGAAACTCATGATTCCAGATATCCAGCACGGACTATTTGAATGGAGCCTTGTTTGCATAAAGTGCTGAGTATTATTTCCCCTTGGAGGCTTGGTGACAGGGGCAGCGTGTTGGCCTGTTTCTGCAGAACTCTGCATCACTGCCTTATAAAGGCCTCTGGAAGTTTACTCCTAGATTACTGCTCAAGTCAGGGAGGAATTGTGGTTTTGGCAGATCATGGGCTAAAGTTTACCCCCAAAAATAGTAATTTGGTGCTTTTAAATGTCAAGATCTAAACTCCGCTGGCTCCTGATGAGACCTGCGTTTTAAAGTCACCTTTGAAATGAAATCATCAACTCTCAAGTCTTGCTCACACTTGAAAACGTTGCCCTAGGTTTTAAACTGGTGCTCATAGTGGATTCCCAGCATGTGCTCTGCCATTGCAAAAAGAATAGAGACATCCGTGTGTGTGTCTGTACTGCACCAGTCTAATTATCCTCAACAAGCAGAGTCATCAAAAGAGCTGTAGTTTAGCAGCTGACAGCATTTTGGATTCCATCACCAAGACTCGCTGCAGGCTTTGTGCATTACAATGGGGTGCACCGCGGCGCCTGTGTCTTACTCACCCCCTATATAAACAGACCCGGAAAGAATAGGCCTTGGCTTTGCTTGGCATTTTTCTGTCCCTGCCATATCCTGAGCTGCCCGGTCCTGCACAAAGACTGAATGCAGCATAAAGTGGAACGGGGAAAAAACAACAGCAAGAAATAATAGGATGCGTTGAGGGAATTGCTAAAGTCACCACAACAAAGCAGCTGACAGCCAGCATAAGCAGTGTTTAAGATCTCCTGAAGCTTTGACAAGTCCCAGGACTCACAAAAGATGAGTTTTAAGGTACTCCTGAATACCCACAACTCATGGTAAGGAGCTAAGAAATATAGATCTCACACAGCTAGCCAGTAGGAGCCATTGCTCCTCCATTCCCTGGAAAGCCTCAGCCTTCTCCTTTTTCACAAGGATTCCTAAAAGAGTAAAGATCAGCCCAGAAAGCAGAGTTGCATGTACAGATATGACAATACTCTAACAGGTATTGTCAGGTCCTGAGTGGTTTCTGTCACCTGGCATGCAGCAGGTAGAATTTAAACAGAAAGTAAGCAATTATAAACAGGAACCTGGAGTGAGTGACAGGAGATGAGTCTGATGCCTTTACTTTCCCCAGACACCACATTCAGGTCCTTGAGACTGAAGTCTGCTATCATTGCCAGCACCAGTACCTTGCCAGCAGGAGATTAGCAGGAAAATGCTAGAGAAAGGTTATGCATGTGGCTGAGCAAACAGCAGCCCTGTGTAAATGTTGGGATATCTGTCTTCTGAGCTACAAATGCAGAGGCATATCCCAAGATCAGTAACTCCGATAAATACCTTGGCCTCCCATAGCCTCACATCCAAAGAGGCTGTAAGTGTATTTCACTCATACCCATCAGCCCCCTGCTATTGATGCAAGGCAAGTGCCACTTTTTTCCCTTTCATGTAGTATTAGCTAGGCTCTGCAGTTGATGATAGTGCAGAATTAATAACTCACGGCTGGCGACTGTGAAATGCTTGCTGGTGTAGAGGCGGCTGTGTTTCAGAGGGATTTCTCATCTCCTGATTTGTAAAAATGACTGTTTTCTTTCTCCTCTACCTAATGAAATAGAGCAAGTTCCTACACGACACAAATCTCATTAATGGCCTGATTCAGCAAAGCCCTTGAGCACGTGCTTCTCTTCAATGACTGAGATCAAGATGTTCCATACATTTCTACCAAGCATGAAGGGGGCTGCATTAAATGGCATTAGAAATACCTGAAATAGATAAATGATACTGTTTTTTGTCTAAGCTGGTCCTCATTTTATTTACAGCTATTGAATGGGTTTCATGATGCAAATTTCAAACCCTGAGTTTATGCTGCCATGAAACACTGGTGCCATTTTCCTCTTGCACCAGTGAGTTGAAGCCTGATTTTTAAGTACCACAATTCTGTTGTGCTGGGGGGCTGTGCAAACAGAAAAGGAAAACATCATTGCTCTAGAAGCCAGCAATGTAAACAGGAGCCAGAAAGAGCAAATGCCTCTAGAGAGAATAGGGAGAGGCCACATGAAGAAGCAGACAGTATCATCTCCTGCTGACAGGCAGTGATCTCAGCATTGCCTCCAAAATCCTGTACTCCCAGTCGTTACCCGTAGTTACAGCCAGTTAGATTGATGGGTGAAATTCACAGCTGCATGAGAACGGCACTGCTGTGACCAGCTACTTTGGAATAAGTGTCATTCCCCTTCTACAGACAGAAACATTTCAAATGAGACAATACATCAAGTTGCTCCATGCCAGAGAGGGCACCTTAATTAACATTTGCCATCCACTCGAGACAAAGTGCGCTCCAGAACTGCAGGCTGTAAATGGTGTCAATGATGTCCTGCTCCCTTGTTCTACTATTATATTGGATTTATTCTTCACAATCAATATTTCTTCCTGAGAGTAGCTGCCAAGTCTTAGTGAGTGTCAAATCACAATATATCAGCCATGGATAAATTGCAGTCACTTCAAAGAAATCTCAAACTAAACAAGAATTGGATCTGGTTCATATTCACACTATTCTGGGCAACGGAAACAAGCCTTGGAGCAAACCTAACTTACAGCTGCACCTTACAATATGTGTTTATATTCCCTTTACAGTCTCTTCAACCCCTCGCATAGTGTAGCTGTATCATAAATGCATTCATGTTCTAACGGGCAAAGCCTTCCGGTGGTGTAAACCAGCCCAGCACCATTTACTTTGTTGGAGCCGTACTCATACACATCAGCTGAGGATCATATCCAGAAATAACCCCATTTCCATAGCTATGAAAGCTTCCTTTAGAGAAATGAGGTTTTTTACACTATTCAGGCAATGCAAAGATCCTGTGTGTAAATAAGAATCAGTATCAAAGCCTCTGGGAGGGAAAATACAAACCTCAGGTGTTTCTCACCTATTCACAGTGCATTTACATGGTGGGGCAGCAGAGTCTTTTGTAAAGACTCCAGGTCTGTGCTGCGGCACTCACTGCCCTGCTGCTGTGTGCCAGGGGAACACCAGGGACACACAGTGCTTTCCAGAGCTGGTGCATGTCATAAGGTTTCCCGGGCAGTGGGGGTGCAGGAGGCTCCCCTGCTACCCTGATTATTTGGGTGTGAAACACGTCAGCCAAGCGCAGCAGGCTGGGGAAACGATGAGTCAGGATGGGTCTACAGAGACCCGAATCATGCACGCAGAGAGCTTGTGCTGTGATGGTGCAGGACAGCTGATGCTGTTTCCTTCCAGTATTACAGCGACTACAGGTTCCCTGCTCCAGGAGCATCTATCATCCATCGTGTTTAACCCTCTGTGTGTACAAGAGGCTTCCTGTGTGGGGCGAGTTTCACAACTGGAGCCCCTTACACCAACCTGAAACCATCTGTATGAGGGTATTTGAAGTCTCACTTTGATTTGATAAAAATAGTGCAGGTTTTTGGGGGAAATGACCCACTCACCCATGGCATTTCCTCCTTTCTCCCTAACGTAAAACTTTCTACTTGCAAATGGGAAGGTCATGCTTTGTAAGGATTCTCCGTTTCATCCGCCAGCTTCCCAGAGCAGCTCATTAGATGCCGTCACTGAGGGAGGGTTTAACTTCCTATAAAGACCCTGACGTTGGGGGTCAATGTATCTTTTCCAACTTCCTCTGCTTCCTCCCCCAAAGCTGCTGGTCCTCATCAGGATCAAAGGACTATAAGTCCTTGGGAATTCTAAGGGGGAGAATGTCATGTCGGGAGTGCATGGTGTGACTGGGGTTTTGTTTGATTCTCATATGCCTACCAATATTTGCCAGCCATCATTTACACCCAGCCTTTTACTCCTCTGAAGGTGTATTGCACAGCGAGGAACATCTGTTAGTGCATTCCCCCTGTGATTTTAGCCTAGGCTGTGTCTTAATGACTCAAGTGTCCAAGAAACGTGTCTTGCCAGGCTGCTTGTGTGAGTCAGCCTAACCAAGGGCGCTGGGCAGCCTGCTGTGATCCTTTTCATGTTCTCCTAGGAAACTCCTGCGACCAGCTGCTGGTTTCTTTGCTTGCACTTCGTGCTTAGATAGGCCCATCTGCTGCAAAGTGAACTTTAAAAGGGTAGAGCCAAGGCTGCCCAGCTAAAACATGAGGACAGGTAAGAAGAAATCAATGGGTCTTTTAGGATAACGCAGGTTGTAAGAGCCTGAGGCCAGATTGGCAAAACTACATTTGGAAGTACTGGGATCTGTTAGGCTGAGAGATCCCTTTACATGGGAACAGGATTGCTATGTCTTAATGATCTTTCCTTCTTCCACTCGCCCCCACAAGTGCTCCACCAGCCTGCATGACAAATGGAGATAAAATTCCTCTTTTCAACCGTAACAGTAGGAGATTGCTGAAGTGTCATAGGATTTCCCTGGATGACAGCTTAAGTTTGCATACTTACTGTCAGCAGCTCTTTCTAGGGGAGAAGGGTGGCAGAGACACTGTTTCAGTCCTTCCTGGTGGCCAGCGGGGTTATGCAGACATGGGAAGGGGTGAGGGCAGTATATGCCAGAGCATGCATCTCCAGCCACACTGTCTTACTTCTATGTGAATGGGGAGCAGTGGGGAGAACACAGTCATGAAGGTCTGTTTATTATCCTTTCTGACAGCTAAAGGTCAGTGGAAAACCTTGTCAGATCTTACAGGAAGCTCAAGTGAGCAATGCAGCAAGAGCTGCTGCAGAGCAGCCTACCTAGAACGGCTGCTGGCTTAGAAGGAGAAACATTATTTAAAAACACAAGGTTTTGGGCTTTTTTTCCTTGCAAATGATAGTTGATACACCAAAAGAAACCAATTATGAAACGTGAGTGCTCCGCTGTGTCTGGAAACCAAGCCTTTTTCACAGATCCAAAACGGACTACCTGAAGTCAGCCACCACTTTGGAAAACCATTGCTAACTGATGCTCAGTGTCTCTGCAAATTAAACACCTCCCAACAAGCGCGAAAGCATTATAAGGAACTTGCCTGAGGACACAGAGAGACTCTCTTGCAGTACTGGGTTTAGATCCCAGTAATTTGGATTTGCCATCAGGCCATAAATAACACAAGAACGTACTCTTATGTGGCGATTAGATACTGTTCCAGGCATCTAGCTTAACTTTCCACCTACTATATATTGTTTCAGTTTTGCTGCACCACATCCCCAAGTCTTAAAGGACCTTTGATGTGACTTTCATTTCAGTAATAGACACGAAATGTGGTTTCATAGGTTGGGTGTACGTAATGGCAAGGAAGGAATCCTTTTTCCATGCTGCTTTATCTTTCCCTCTCTTGTGACACATTAGTCTTGAGTGTCAGGAACATGAACAGTCAGTTTATTTGTGGAGTATATTTCTAATCACAAAAGTATTTGAAGCAGTTGAACAATTTAGATGAGTTTATGCAAATGGGATTGAATGTTGTGACTAGATAATTGTCCCTTTGCTTCAAGGTACCTGTCAAAGCAGACACAAGTTTTTGGTTGGAATGAAAATTCCTGAAAACTACAGCTTTTTGGTTATTGGTGCTCACTGTGAGAGCAATTGGTAAATCCTATCAGCATCCCATCTACACCCTGCAAGGTTTGCAGAAGAATTGTTTCCACTGATGAAGAGTAGTTTAAGAGCATACAAGCATCCCCATGGCTTTGAAGTTTAAGGCAAGGTTGAGCTTTGCAGCAGCACGCTAGGCAGTGGGAACGTCATCCTTTGATGAACTACACAGGTTTCCACAGGCTTTGCCGCCAGGCCCCGCGTTCAAGGTGCAAAATCAGTATGAAATAAGGTGCCAACCTGGCAAAGGATTCAAACATGTTGCTCAAGTTCAAACACATGAACTGGTTTTTAAAACACATGCATTGGTTTTAATTGAGATTACTCAGGCACGTAAATGCATGGCTAGCTCGTGGCCTTGAAACTGTTTTGGTTTTAAATACTGTGGTGCAGGGTGGAGGTTTTTTTGATTGATGGTCCTTTGCTGCTGTAGCTAACTGCCATCCCGCTTTAAAACTGCTCGATTTGGTTATCTGGATTAGTGTCTCTAATTTCATTTCCTCTTGGGTGTTAATCAGGAAGGTTTTTTCTCTTATGTGTGTATGTGCATCCTGTTTGCTCTGAAATGTGCCATTCCATTACTTGGCTCTAATTATTGCTGTACCCACTGCCCAGGCCGTTGCTTAGGTCCCTGATCTGCTACTTGTGAAGGAACAAGATTTCAAGTACAGACATTGCCCTGTAATAACTGTGAATGTTCTGGCGCCCACTGTGCTGTAAGGAAGGCAGAGAAAGTTCCAGCAATTTTCTTCGCCATCACTAGGCAGGGTGATGAGTGTTAGCATTGTCCCCATTTCACAGATAGGGAAACTGCAAGTACAGGAGGATTAAGCTCCTGTTTTCAACATCAGCTTTCGATTTTTCAGTTTTACACATGTAAAAACAGGCATTTGTGAGTGCTCACACACCCAATCCCAGATGCATCATACTCATCATCCCTGAAAATTCATGCACAGCTGAAATGGAAGCCACTCATACATGTGGTGTTACGTTGCATGAATGTCACATGTAAGCCAGGAAAAAAAGAGGCTTATATTCTACCTTATTCTGGTTAACCTTTCTTTTTCATTACTAATGCGTAAGATCTTCAGACCACAAGGAGGCGAGGGGATCTAACATCTAAGAAGAGCTTTCTTTAAAGATGTAGATTGCATTGTAGGAAATGAGAAGCAATAATCAAAGGAAGTTCTTCATTTTCATTATCAGTTCTCTCCGTCTCATTTCTCACAGTAGAGTAATTCTGTATATTCAGTACAGCCCCTCTCAATTCTCTTTATTAGAGACTGGAGCCTGCCTGCATCTCATTGCTGCAGCCTCTGCATGGCCACAGTCACCTTCCTCAAACCCACATAGATTTTGCCTTTGCTTTTAAACAACTCATTTTCAAACCTAGCAAAAGATGCAGCTTCTTTCCCTCAAAAATCAATCACTATCAAAGCTTATCTTTGTCTAGCCTCATTCAGAGCATGCTGGCTTGAAGAGCCTTGAATTCAGCAGCCTTTGAATCATGTTGTGAGCATTGATTCTCCTCCCTCACTTGTGTGCTAGTGATATTCAAGTCATCTATAAACCAGCTTCAGCCAGGAAATGTGATTAGCCTGGCCAGCGAGATTGGCATGGCTTCAGCTGGTGAGAAGACAGGGCTGAGAAGAGAATGTGTAAATGTTTGCAATAGTTGGTGACAATGAATCTTCTATGCTGATGGCTGAATGGGACCTATTAGGACATTCAGAGACGGACGCATTTCGGTCGCATTCAAGAAAGCCCTAAACACGTTTACGTCCCGTTGACTTCAGTGAATGGGATGGACTGAGGTAGAGAAATATTTTGCTCTGTCCCTCCCTCTGCAAGCTAAGCGCAGTGGGCAGCCTTTCAGAATAGCGCTCATTTTCCAACTTTGCACGTGTTCAAAACGGCTGCATAAAGCCAATGGCAAGAGGAAACCCAACTCTTGGGTATCAGAGAGCAGTGTGCTTCACTGATACCAGTTCAAGTTTTCAGAAAGCACTCCAGTAACTAGTTTGAATGTTAGGAGGTTTCTGAACCACTGTGAGCATCCTGCTCTGTGCCATTGTCGCTCCACTAAGCTTTCAGTGCCAGCTCACACATTTGCAGAGGTTTGTCTCTGCGAGCCACGTTTGGGGAAACAAGAAGAGCAGATGTGGAGAGGGTTGCAGCCATCATGACCTCTCGTCCAGCTGCAGAGCCTGTCCTTCACCACCTTTCCTCCCCACAGAGGTCATTCAGCATTAGTGTAAACACGTGGCAAACCTTTCCTCCCCATCATGCTATCACTTTCCAGCCATGCTCCAGCAGCAGCTTTTGCTGGGGCTATTGCACGTTATTGTTTCCCTTCTCAGGATCTTTGCTTTTGCAGAATCTCTTATTCCCATGATGCAATAGCTCATAGCACATTGAATGCATCCCAGAAACACAGTCCCTGGCTTCCTTTCTATCCCTCCCTCTCCCACGAGCATGTTGGACAGAGCGCAGCAAGCAACTGTCCTTGCTCTGGGCAGGAAACAAAGGCCAGCAATCTGGAGCTGTAAATCTGCCACCAGTGGCTATTCCTGGTTTTAGCTCTGGCTACAGAAACATGCTCTGGTGACAGGTGAGTTTGCTGGCCCTCCTTAGGTAAGAAGAAAAGTTGAAATACAGGATTTTTGTGTCTTGCTCTCCCTTCCTCTATATGATGCAGGAGAGAAACAGTAATTTGCCTCCCTGAACTCTGGAAGTTTTAAAACTGCTGTGAATTCATATTCTTCTGGTGTCTTGCCAAGCAGCACTTCTGACTTTTTCCCATTTCCATAACCTTTACAAGCCATAATAGAAGGACAGAGTATCTAGAAGACAGCAGAGGCCCCTTTCGACACCCTAACACCGGTACTGGGGTTTGCTCCCCTCTTTGCCTCCCCTACTATCCTGGGTAGCATGTCATTGAATGATACAGGAGCAGTTTGTCTCTTGTGTATTGTTGAATCCAGGAAGGAAAGGAAAGGACTTCTTCCATCTCTATAACTATCTAGCTCACAAAAATATCTTAAGGCAATAACATATCTATTCAAATACAACATATCTATAGTGCTGAAAATCCCCAAAATTACTTAGGGCTGGTAGCTGTAAAAATACACGGTGTTATACCTGCTTACTATATATATACAGACATGTGCACACATTTAGATATGCATACACAAGCATATGTTCCTACAGTATATACAATGAAGTATACAGGGTATGTACAGTTGAAGTTGGCAGCAGTCTGTGGCCAGTGTGTGGGGTTCGTTTTTGTCTTGTTTTCTCTCTACAATACAAACCAAACCATCAGAACTTGCAGTAGAAGCCATGAAAGCTTCTTAGGTTGGAAAAGAACCTGGAGACTGATGACAAACACCTCTTACAAAAGCTGAACAACACATCCCAGCCAGCCAGCGACCTATTGCCGAGGGTTTGCAGTGTTAAACCGCAAGCAAAGTACATGCAAGTGCTGGCAGTAGAAACACAAACCTGTCCTACAGCATGTTTGTTCTGATGGAGTATGTCTTCCTGACCACACTCATAGGAATTTGATGCCTGATTAACAAAGTCTTATATTTGTACAATATATTGCATTTCAGCCATGCTTGGCTGAAATACTTGTGGCCTGGATTAACAGCAGGCTGTTGTCAAACAATATATAGGACAGGGCTTAAAAAGAAAAGGACACTCAGCAAGTCACCCTCAGACCCTTACTGAGATGAACAGTGGTTTGGGGAAAGCAGTGTGTATATATTGCCTTGCAAGACCTCATGTTCTGTGGTTTCATCTAAGAGATGCACACCATTGCATGGCTGAACATATACAGGATGTGAGCCAGTGGTTTCAGGAAATGAATGGGCTTAATTCTGATCACGTTTGCACAGTGATAAATGAGCAGTCCAAATCCCCTGCTGCCAGTGGGGCCCTACCACAGTTATCACACTGGACTCAATCATCAGTCTTGGCCTGCTATGATATGAGGGATGTCAGAAATCATTTGTCCAGGCTATAAAGAATAACAGCTTGCCCTTCCTGTAGTGTGTGCACATAAAAATATAAGACTTGCACAGCCCATTACGTGAAAGGTTCATTTAGCTTAATACACCACTAAAGCCATTCTTCTGTACTTAGTCTGTGCCAGTCAGCAACTTGGAAATTTCCTGAGCCAAACTTTGCATTTGGCCCAAAAGTCTTGAAAGCCACCATTAAGCTGATCCTAATTTAAGTTTCCTTTTCTTAATGCATTTATACTTCACCCTCCACAGCACAATGTGCCAGTAATTTCCACCACTCACTAGTGCATTATCTGAAAAGTACTTGAGTTTGTTTGCTTATGGTTTTAAGCACAATCTTGCCTGTTTTAAGCTCATATCTCCAATTGCCTGAATAACCACCTAACTCAACTCCAAAGGATGCCCAAGGCTCCTAAGCTTTTATTTTCGTTGAACACACTTAAGTTATGTGAGAAGCATCCAAACCTGCATTTAACAAACAAGAATCAGCAGAGAGGACTGTGTTTTACCAAACATCTGCCTTCCCACACAGACACCCAAAGACACCTCAGCCACCTTGTATAATAAAATAGATAGACCTGGGAAAAAGCATGGAGATGGCATGCACTTAGTTCCTTTAAATGCATTTGACAAAACTTGGTTATTAACCTTAGTATAAGTTTGGACAGCACAGAAAGTATTAGGTCAGATAGATTTTAATCTTGGCCTTCAATGGGTATTAACGAATCCATAGTCCATTTGGGCTGGGCATCTGCTTGCTGTAACCCTATCAAGTACTACACTGAGGCCATGAGCATATTATGGGAAATTTCAAAGACAATACTGCAAAGACATGAAAATCAGTGGGAGCACAGTTCTGACTTAATAAATCATAGGCAAATACCATTTTAGAAGAGTCCAATCTTACTGATTTTTGAAGGACATGGAGAGAACTAAGGACAACAGCTACTGCAAGAATCCAGCCAAACAGTTTGTTAAGTATTATTTAGCTACATTCTCTCTTAATGGGAAGTAAAAAGACATTCAATAGAAGCAGGAAATCCCCCTTTCCTCCTTTTAGATAAAAAGATGAGTTAGAGTTTCAGCGTGAGAATCTTGTCTCCCTCCTGCTGCTCAGTGTTCCCCTATTTCCCAGTCTGCGTAATACTTCAGTATTAAAGCATTCTTAAAGTGTTCTGAACTCAGCCTAGGTTGAACACCTCAGAAATTAGTCAGCAAGAACAGGAGCGAGCCATTATCAGGCAGAGCAGTCATGTGTTTCTGCTCGGAGCCAGCTCTGGGATGAACAGAATTATAAACCAGTTTACAGAATCATGTAGAAGTGTGATATGTGCAAATCCTTTGATTCTTAGCTGGAGTTATTATAGGATGGATGATAACAGTTAATTGAATGTGGGGGAAAACAATACTGGAATGGTTGGAAGCGAAGTGCCCTTTTGGTCTGTGCAGTTTATCCAGAGGAAAGTACCCCCAGTGTGAGCTTACATCTGCACAACCAAGAAACTGGAAGGACCTCAGGATTTGTCCTGCAGTTAACATAGCCTACAATCTGAACAAGAGCCAAGTTGTGAACTCACTGGGATCCCTGCCATTTGATTTCCTTCGACCTGAGTGGAAAGGTCACAGCCTCTATGTTTTAAGAGTGACTTAAGACTAATAAACAGCTGGGCTATCTTTCGGTAGCAGAAGAAGGTGTCATTGTATCTGCTATGTGGGTGGGAAAACTCCTTACTTCCATTTGGTATCTCTTTCGTCTGTTCATTTGTCCCAGGCACTTGAGAGCAGAACTTGCTGTAAAAGCTGTGGTTTGTCCCCTGAGGATCAGGCAGTGTGTGGACCTTTAGTTGGGTCATGAAATCATGCTATGACCATCAGAGACTTGACAATAGCTGCACTTTTACCCCTCTTTCTTCACAATAGGTCACTTCAATTGCAAGAGGATTTTTCCTGAGTATAGTTCACAGGGAGAAGATGATCCTTGGCAAAACAGGAGAGACCAGAAGGTCCAGGGACAACAGGGCTACTGAGATAAGGGCTCTACCCAGATGAGTTTGGGCAGAAACACTTTGACAGCAAAGACTGAAATCTGCCTGTGTACTATGAATGAACCTTTATTCTACAACCAAATGCATACCAGATGCTGGGATTAAAACTGAAACTTTTCCCTGCAGTCCTAGGAAGGCAGAATAAAAGCCAAATATGGGCCACTTTAAATGGGCCGCATCTGAAAGCTGCTTTGCTGAGATCTCTGGTGGTTCTGCTCTTTGCAGGTGCAGTGGTTGTAGTAGACAGGAGGTTCGGCTGCTGACAGCATGGAAAAAGCTTCACAGGAACAGGTCACTTCTCAGTTTTGGAGCGAAGCTGAAAGTCATGTAAATGACCAAATATTGGGTCCCCCCTGCCACAAGCTGCTGCAGAAATTACACTCCTTTGTGAAAGGAAAGCTTAGTAAAACAAGGGCTGAGCCCTATGCAAGACATCTTACCCGCTCCTTCTTTGACGCTAAGAGGTACCAAGGATGCTATACTATTTACTCCGTGCTTTGTCTTCTCTATTTAAGCTCTGAGTAGTTCAGGGCAGGGGTTGTGTCTTATCCTTTGAACAAACAGCAGCTCAGGGCTGAAGGAAGTTCAAGCATGTCTCCCAGCCTGGGTATTTTAGCATGACCAAGGAGCCTGTCTGTGAAAGCTCAGGAAAACAGCACACCAGGTTCAACTCTGAAACTGACAGCATACACAAGATGGGAGAACATATAGTAAACAACTCTGGGTTATTACTGTTCATTTGATAGAGGTTTGGGGGATGTAGGTGGTTTGTTTCCATTTCTTTTTTCCAGTCACATCATAGTTTCTTGACTATTGGGTTGTGCCACGTTACAGTGAGAACTGATGGTTTATTCCTGTGGAAGTAGATGGAGCATTCAAAGAAACAACACCCTATTAGTTATGAGCAGATTTAACACCCCTGCAAAGCTACCATCTGCCACTAAGAAAGGGAAATTAAAGCAAGATGCCTGAGATTCAGATGGCTGCCAGGGCTTGACTCCCTCCTCGCTTTCTGCTTTCCCTCCAAGCTGTGATTCATTGTAGGTAAGCATCAGCAGAAAAGCAAGCTGAAGTAGTTCAGGTGTTGTGTCATTAAAAGAGCATTTCTGTAACTTCTTGGAAATGAGAAGCTGTTGGGTTTGTTTGGGGGCTTGTGTTTGTCATTGATAATTGTCAAGCCCTGGGGCTATAATTAGCTTTGCTGCACCATGTATTTATACAGGGGAAAACGGTGCTTTAAAGATTATGATTTTCCCTCTGTTCACAAAATGGTTGTACTACATGCTCTTTGCTGAAGCTCAGAAGAATGCAAAGCTAGCAGTACCGTTCATCTCATGCCATCAATAGCACAGGAAGTGGTTCTCTGAGTATTTCCTAGACAACTATAAGAAGAAAGTACTCACCAAGGCAAGACTCCCCTATGGGCCCAGACCACAAGGCTGAGGGCAATTATATTCATATGGGGACGCCCACTATATATCCCAGCCTACAGACAAGGGCAGCACCTATTTCATAGTTGTCTTAATCTAAGCATGGAGGAAGATGGTATTCTACAAGTCAGATGGATTCATTGCTGGCAGAAAGAGGGGACGCTTGGGATGCTGTAAAGTCATGCAAAGGGACTGCTGAGAGCGGGGGAAGTGTTTGGATAAAGGAAAGAGGAATTTCACAGGACTTGAGGAACTTTGTATGAATTTGTATTTTGGTATTTCAATAAAGGGTTGCCAAAACTCCAGCCGTCGCTGGAGAGTGAAGGACTCATCTGTGGCACTGCACTGGGAGGTTATCTCTGCTGTGGAATCTCCGTGGTGCCTCATTGCACTGGAATGCAGCATCCTGCCTGAGGGCACTGAGCTCTTTCAGGGGGATGGTGAAAATGATGCTAGAAGTGTAAGTTTAAGTTTTCTCCCTTTTCTGGGGACATACTATCCCCAGCAAGCTGTAAGCACCGAAATGACTAAATCAGCTTGTTGGGGGTTTGGGGTTTTTTTCTCTCATCCAAATCAGCCAACATGGTATGGTAAAAAAGCAAGCATGCCAGAACATGGGTTCGTCAGCTTTCCTGCCCTTTGCAAGGTCAAAATGACCATACAAAAAGCCACAAATAGGATTATTCCTGTGCTGCTAAAACCCTGATTAATTTCTAGAAGTGTACTGGTATGCCGAACATGAAAATCAGAATTCCCTGAAAGTAGCTGGACCAACCCGTGGCCATTATCAAGGCAATAGTTTTTACCAAAAAGGATAGAGATCCAAAGACATGACCTGTTCACCGTGATTAATAAAACTCATAATACTAAGTCAGATGTTTTCATCTCCAATGGGATTAAATAATTCCAACATGAAATTTTACTTTATATGCTTCTTTTTTTCTTCCTTTCTCTTTGATGTCCCCATCATTCTGCCACTAACATTCCTGCTTAACTTTTTGTCCTTAAGTCCCCGAATATGTTATCTATGAAAAGACAATTCTTGAGGCAGAAAACCAATGGGGAACAGAAGAAAGATGAGATACATTCTTTTTCTTCTAACATTCAGTGAGCAGGACAGGGGAATTAGCTTGTTCCTTGTTCTCTTACTGAATTACCATGTTTGAAGTTTAGCTACTAAACCTATTCACGCTGTGGTTCTCTCTCTGTTAGTAAGGGTAATGACTGCCTGCGATGGCAGCGTAGAGTTTGATCCACTGTGCTGTAAAGCATTCTGAAACTCTTAGAAAGCAGGGTGCAGGAATAACGCTTACCTTCAAATTATGGACAATTCAAACCTATTCCTAAGTGAAACACTGTCCCTTTAAGTCATTAAATATGTAACTGCAATACAGACACACTTAAATAAATTATTTAAAGTTATTTCTAGCTCTGTGTGGGAGGTGGGTGGGCAATGAAGTTGATACTTAGTGGTTAGAGCATCCTTTAGCCTTTACATTTCTCCCTGCTTTTGCACAAGCTGGGGGTTTCCTTGTCTTTTTAGCTTCTCTGTGTGATACACACAATTGAATTGGCTTTGATCAAACTTTCTGGGGGCTTGTGGCAGCTTGTTCTAATTCCTGTTTTCTCAGGCCTATTTATGTACCTTCATAAGGTCAGTTTGCAACAATACAGGAGCAGCTTCTCACTGTCCCTTCGGTGACAGGAAGGACTCCCCATGATTTAGAAGGCTTGTCAGACTCTTGGCTTCTATACTTTTAATTTAAGCATTAAAACATATCATTTCTATGGGATCCTAGTGGCCTTTTTCATGAAACTTCATCTGTCTACAACCCAAACTCAAAAATCATTCCTAAGCCTGAATTACAGCCCTGAGAATGTTCCTTAATGAACCCAAGTATCAGTGCCAATTTCTCTCCCCATCTATCACACATTCAATCACTGCAGTACCCAGGTACAAACATTGCTGTTGCAGGAGACCGAGTAAATTACACAGACCTCAATACTGACCTTCTCCATTTTGCCACACTTCTTTGCCTTCTATTTCCTCTTATTGTTGGCAATTAAAAGTGTTAGGAAAAATTCTTAGCGGACAATTTGACAGCTCTTTTAAATAAGCAAACAAAAAGCATATGTAGCTTTGCCTGAATTTAGTATGAGTAGGATTTACTTTCAGAGAGAATGTGGAAAATAGCAATGCTAGAAGATGAAAAGAGCAACGATTCCCTGAAAAACCTTATCAGAAAGGTTCCTGTGGGATCAAAAAATACAGTTGCTATTGACTGAGACCTGGATTGAGAAGGAGCTACCCAGCCTCATGCCCTGAGAACAGCCACATCCTTGACATACACTTCAAAGCTGAATATATCATTCCTGTGCATGGCTCTTCATGTGTATTAGTTTACGAGTTGCCTCGCTCAAACCTAAGATGAGCATAGCATACTCTTTGTTTCTCCACAGCCTGCTGGTCCCCACACAGCATGACCACAATCAGGTTTTGTTGACTGCATATAAAAAATGCTCACCATTTTAAAAACCGCTTCTGGAGCTAATAGGAAAACCCATTGAAGTTTTGAATATACCAGAGCATTTTTAAGGAGCTTTAGCTTAGACACCGCAAATGCAAGTGAGGCTGCTCGATCTATCTTCACAGACCTTTATATACCATAGTACAAGGGAAGAAAACTCTGGTTCCTCACAACTCGTTATGATATTTGCATTAATAATGCATATGCTGGTAGGACCAAAAAGCCTCCTTCTGACATCAAGGTCACAGGCTAGTAAGCACTGTTTATACATATATCGATGCCCTTTACTACAAAAAGCTCCACTTAAATAATGGAGAGGTAGCATCATGTGAATGCAACAGGGAAAGTGCAAGGAAAGATGGGGAAAACCTGCCTGCTTCACCATCCTGTACAGAGATGGGTTTGGGAGCGCAGGGCTGCACCCTGTCCACCCACACAGCTTCCTAGAAAGACAGAAGCATTAGCCCTTGTAATGTACCATGTATGTATAATGCTGTTTATTTCCCTCTGCAAGTTATTGACCCTGCGCTGGGCTGCTTTTCAGCATAGACAGTATGGCCATTACAGCTCCGACTTAGGAAGTCTTTCAGGAGCTTTCAGGGAAGGCTAAAGAAGTTAAGCAATTTAGATCTTCCCAAAGCAAGGTGATTTTAAAATGAAGGTTGATTTAGGAAGCTTCAGACTGCCTGTAAATTCCCAGCTCGGAATGCATGGGAAGTGAAACATCATCAAAGACTGTTCTGCTGAAGTACCTACAGCAGTGAGCTATTGACGAAGCAAGGAAATTCAGAGAGCAGCTGTAGTGAATGAATGGAGGGAATAAAATGTACTTTGGCTGAGTGATAGGGATATGAATCTTGTGCCCTTGCTAGAGCATTATGCACTGGGGAAGAGGTTGGTACACAGGACTAACAGTGCTATTCCCAGTTAGTGGACATGCACCCTTGATGTGACTGCCAAAGCTCTGTGCGCTGGCTCTGAGGACCCTGGCTTCAAACCCTGCTTTAAATCCATGTGAAAAGTATCCTCCTTCCTTAAGCAGCCAGAAGGGAATGCAATTAAGGTTGCCTCGTGAAGTTCATAAAAGCTAATGCATGAAAAATAAGCAAAGACGAATTACAGCAATATTAGGAAGAACATTTCTAATTGTGAGGCTGGCTGGCCTTGTTCCTCGAGCTTCTGAATACTGAAGTGAAGAAAACAAATGAGACGATGCTACCGGGAACAATTCTGTGCTGTCTGGGAGATGGGCAGGATGAATAATATGGAAAGTTCTTCTCTACAATGTAATGCACTTTTTCAGCCTTTCTCTAGAAATCCAGACACGGTTTCTAACACTTATTGATGAGCCTGTGTCCTTCAGAAATTAAAACCTTTTTCTGTTCTTTTTACCTAGCTATTTTCTCTCTTCTCACTGGCATTCTCCTTAGGATGTTAGCACAGGCTTCACTAATTCAGGAGAAAGGAATATCTCCTGTGCTTAAACTCTCAGTCACTGCTGGAATTGGTCTTCAACTCATGTTAACATATTTAGCTCTTCTTCTTGGTTTGTTTTGAGAATTCAACTGTGATTGAGCTTGAATTACAAAAATACCACACACACACTGAAAAAACCCTCCTTGTTCTCAGTGTTTCCTGCTATAAAGAGCAGATATTCTGCCTATTCTGGCCTTTCTTTCCAAGCAGCTCTTGGAGGCTTGTGTGGTTCTTGTAGTTTAGTTCAAGGAGAAAAGCCTGGAAAACCATCATCTTGAATTTATCCCAGGTCTTCACGCTGCTTAGAATCACCCACTTCTTGCTTTTCCCTGTGCCTGTAAAATGGGAATGTCCCATTAGCAACCCAGGTACTTGAGTTAAAACCAGCAAGCTTTTTCATGAGAGTTTAGCTGTGGAGATTAGTGTTATTTGTCACAAATGTACCTGCGATTAAAACTGTTTCAGGGTGCATTCATGCTCAGTAGGAAATGTGAGGTATATACTCATATAAATATGAGTATAATTTTTTTATATATATATATATATATAATATCT